>JAVQJL010002830.1:0-50018 GCA_036024295.1 Nannoperca obscura
CACACACACACACACACACACACACACACACACACACACACACACACACACACACACACACACACACACACACACACACACACACACACACACCTTCAATCCTTCACATCCAGCAGGCATCCAGCAGTATTTTCTAATTAGTCCACAGAGCTCGTAGGAACAGTGGGTGAGTTATTATCAGCCGGCTCCCTCCCACACTTACAGCCTATTAATGAGTAGACAATTTGATAGATATGCCATCAGTGTGTTCATTATTTTAGATGTTTATCATCCTAAATGTAGCTTTTGGTTCTGTTATTGTATCATGGCCGGTTACATACGTGCACATAGAGCCGGAAAGCCCTCCTCCCACCCTCCTGTGAGGGGTGGAAAGGCCTGTTAAACATTTAGAAATTATATAACTGAGTCATACTAAAACCACAGCAAATCAGAAAAGACTTTGACCTCAGCAAGAGAACCAATGGCAGGGTTTGTTTTTCAAACCTTGAAATGACCTTGTAAAAAAGAAACCTGGTGGAAAGTAAGAGGCGTTTTATTTTCCGCAGCAGAGGTGTGTATTAATGTAAGAGGGAAGTTCCTTTGCTTGTTTTATCTCCTCGTCTATTCAGAGACGATTCAGCCTTGAATGGTCCATTTCTGCTCAATATTCCTTTCTATACTTTTATTCCAACTGCAGACATTCAGACCATTTTTCAACAGAGTTGGATCTAGTTTAAATTTACATCTGGCATTCATGGTAAACAATGTGCTTTCTGTCAGTCGCCAAATAGTTAACACTTCATGTATAATTGAAAGGGACACATTAACACACAGTCTGTTTACAGGTGGTGGGATCTCTGCTTTTACTCACGACTGACAATGTTTAGGTCTGCAATGCTAAATTGTTGACCTACACTTTTAAGACAGAGAAGTGGGACGTACTGCAAGACTTCTGCTGTTGATGCTAACATTTCTCGCTCTTTGGATGCTTCATTTGCACACGTGGTGTGTTGCACTCCTTCTGAAGACCTGGACATGTGGCGCCTCTTGTCTTTATTTGCAGACAGAATTTCACATATTGTATAAAACACACCTTGCAGAGCGTCCCAGCCGTTCACTAAAGTAGTGAACAGAACTGAACCCCACACTCTGATGACTCCCGCTGGACAGTCAGCAGAGGAACATGCACTGCATGAACACAGCAATAATAAACCTGATGACTTATTACCAGCTGTATCAAAGCTGAATGCTGTGCTACAGCTCCACAAAGAGGAGGCTTGACTGGGTTTATAACCGCACCGAATGCCTTTGTGTCTGAAGAGAAGCTATGGAAATGCAGAATTCACATAAGAACAGTTTCACCCATCTCCCTCCATCCTCCCCTTCTCTTTTCCCGGCTCTTACCCACTCACACATATCATGCAGACTGAGGGCGTGCTGTGCAGTGGACACGCGATAGAACAGCCACAACTTTGGTTTTCTCTTGACCTTAAGCTGGAAATACAAATAGCCATTAAACAAAGAGTTTGAAAGATTGCCTGTTTGTCTGGTTGCATGTGTGTGCACAGGTGTGGGGGATGGGAAGTCCATCTGAATTACTGGTCCTGCAAAAGGTCTCGTGTCTATTCTCTGTTTGAAGAAATGCCATCTGGCTGCTGTCTACACTGAACTATAATACCACTATATAGAGAAATCTTCCATGGTAGCTTTTCCAGATATTGTTACTATTCTCTACACAAGCTGCAAGAGTTTCACTGTTGTTTCTGTCGTATGAACGAGACTTAAACGCCAAAGTTCCTTCTGTGGCCCCTCCAGGCTCCGATATCCATTCATTGCAGTGCTGACAGTACTGACTGGAGGCTTCATCTGCATGTAAACATGAATGTCGTCAGCATATTGGGGCAATCTGTGTGTTGGACTCTACAAGGTCTTGACAGGTTGACAGGACAAGTTGATAGGTTGTCTTGAGGGTGGTACTAAGAAAAGGTAATTGATCGTCTGAAATGGATGGCGTTCATCCTCAGGAAACATGATGACAATTTGTCTGATTGCTTTTCAGACAGAATTGTGTACGAGTGGAGACTTTGGCCTGACGGTGGCTCTACAGGAAATTTTCTAAATTACTCTTCTTCTTTATATTCTAAGACACAAAAGATACACAACTGTGGAAAATGGTGAGATAATAAGTGAAGAAATATGTCCCCAAATTGATAGCAAACTCAAATGTCAAGGCAATCTCAGTGAAGATGCATTTCTCTGGTGGTGTAGGACGGATGAATCAACCGACACTGCCATCCCCTCGTCCCATTGTGCATCAGAAATTCACCTCATCACAAGTCAAAAGGTCAGGCTGCAACAGTGAAGCATCCCCTGACTGCCAATAATCACGCTGTAGATTTGCCCTGTTTGACTTTGAAGGTGGAGCATGTTCACTTCTCGGAAAGATTCTTCATCAGCAGAAACATTAAACTGTAAAAGTGAGAGAGCATCGTCTTCTCACCAACTTCCTACAATAAAAAGACACATCAACTCGAACAGCCTGAGTTTACTTTGCATTTCTGCAGAATCTTCCTCTTCTTTACCCAGGGTGCACTCATTTACTGGGTGAAAAACTGAGCATATTTGGGGTAAAGAGAGACAGTTCTTCAGATGTCAAGGTTACATCTAACTGTACATCAGGATGAAGCATGCCCTAATGGAAATATAGTTTAGGAGAATGTTTGTAAGCTGGACATCTTAAGAACTTTCACAAATCCTTCCCCTGTTTTACACATTTAGAATAATCTGCTGAATCTTATCTTTCAAAATCTATTCTCTCTTTACTGCCTTGTTCTCGGGGAATGGAGCAAAAGGGCGACAACAGTTCAACAGACAAGTTGCAAGGATTACAGTTAATATGATTTTATAAATAATATTTTCAAGATGTGCAGACACTGTACTGTTTAAAATAGAAAGTGTGTTGAATCAAGACTTGCAGTTCGCTGTTGAACCAGGAAACACAAACACTATTTACATACAAACGATATGCTGAAGTTGAGATTCATTGAGGAGAGAGGTGGGTAATTCATCATTCTTGCTTGTCAGTTTAACTTCGATCAGTGTTTGTGATCATTGATTATCTGTGTGTGTGTGTGTGTGTGTGTGTGTTTGTGCATGTGTTATCAAGACAAGGCAAAAGTTGTAGGCTACTAATCACACAGATATGAACCTCGCAGCTCTTCTGACACAGAGACACACTCAAAGGCTCCTGAGTCAGCTGCTCTGAATGCACAGTGACCCACAGTGAAGGCAGGAAGAAGGGAAGGAATGTTAAATTTGAAATATGACGGAGGACATGATGAAATGAAAAGATGAGCTGAGGGCTAAGAAGATAATGAGGTGAGGCTGGAAATGAAATGATGAGCAGAGAAGCTGCGGGTAGAAAGGGAAAGAGAGTGGAGGCAGCAGAGGAAAAAAGAAATAAAGAAGCGTCTCCGTTTCTTTCTCCCTCTCCATTCAACTGTCCCAATCCTGTCCCAGTCGCTGCACAGCATTGTGACACAATCTTTGTTCTCCCACAGCGACCTTTAAGATGCTAGCTAGCTAGCCAACATCTTTTCACTATGAAACAGAAGCTCGCAGGCTCAGCATAGGTGATCTGAGATCATCTGCACACGTCGAAGTGTGGACACTATCTAAAGTCCTTTAAATATGTTGCAAACACGAATCACTGCTCAATCCAATGCTATGAAACACTGTTTAATAGCTTCTTTGATTTGACTTTTACTCAACACCTTTCACTGACACATAAGTGTCGCTGCCAGTATTGCTATCAGTAGCATTAACTGCTACTGTTAACTGCCAGTGCTGGAGTTAGCTTACTGCCAACTGTCTATATGCTTGTAACTGCCTTCACTGCCATTAACAATTAGCATTGCTGCTAATCACTGTTGATAGCCAGTGGCTGAAAGGCAAGGCCCTGCTGTCATCTTACCCGTAACACCCACACACCTTAGACTCTGATGTGCAATACTATTTATAATACCGGATATTACTCAGACCACCAATGTTTACCTGCACTGTTTGCTTAGTTGATGAGGTTCTGTTGTTGTTTATTGTTGGTTTCCTTTTATATTTGCTTGTGTTCTGTTTTTAACTTACCGAGGCCTCAGTACTTCGTTTCGTTCCCTCTCAAATACCTTGTGCTAAAAATTACAAGTAAATCTAAAATATCTTGCACAATTCTGCAGCACTGAATCAAGAGGACGTTAAGACTTTAATGTGTATTAAATCAAGAGTGTTCTTAATGTTTTACCAACTCAGTGTGTTCAGTGATGGAGAAAGATTCTGTGCAGCTAGTGCTCGCGGGTTTGCCAGGCTCGCTTCACCTTCTGGTATCACTGAAGCCAAAATGAGGCCTGCCTGCACTGCGTTCAGGGGTTTGTATTCCTTTGAATGGGAGTTATTATGGATGCCAACATTTATCTGCTGGAATAAATAAAAAAAGAGGAAGAAATATTTGAAATGAATGCCTTTGGAGTTCTGGCTGTAACAGTATTAGGGTGTTATCTGGGTTTAAAATACATCCTGGGGGAAACCCAGGGCAGCTGCAGGATGGGGGGGGGGGGGGCTGCAAAGAGAAATGACGGGGCCGATAAATGTTTAAAACGCTGACAGAATGTTATTTGTTGACATTTACCCACCGGGGGCCCCAGATGTTTCAAGCACGACAGGGTAGCATTCACCATATTTCTGACTAGTGCCAAACACATAGTGTCTTCAGCAAAGGGCACCGGCCGCTGGTCCACAGACCGGCCGCTACTGCACACGAACCAGCCAACTGTTCATGCCAACGGTGGCTCTCATCTGAAGGATATACAGAACAAATGCAGGAAACATTCAAAAGTGGTCCAACCAACAGCACAGGTGGGTTGCATTTACTCAGCCTGACAGCCTGTTCACGTTTCTGTGACCTACTTCATCTCCAGTCGACACTTCAAAGACAAATTGCACTTTAGGAGTTATTTCTTTACATCAACTCTACAGCTGCATCTCACCTGCGCTCGTTGGCACAAAAAGTAATCTCACCATTCTTAATCCTGCCTACAAATCTGTGATTGGCACAGCTGTTTTCCAACCGAGACAGCAGCTGTCAATAAACACCAGAAACAGAACTGACATGTGGCCAGAAAAATCAGACTTCTGTAAAGCGGTTATAATGCATTTCCTTCACAAACAGAAATGTAATTCTTGCATCAAGAGCACCGTCCTCAGGATTAAAGAGGACTGATGTTCTGTCTGAGCTTCATTTTAGGGAAACCGCACCAATAAGCTCCACCAATCAGAGGGTGACGGCAGCCTGAATGTAGCACGAGAGGTGAAACTCAGGGCAGCACATAATCACCACAGAAGGTGATCTACATGATCCAATCTGCAGAACTTCTCCCGTATGGACGATGAAGACTGGACAAGATTTAAACTGGAAATATAAATGTTGAATAAAATATTTTCTGTGTGCAGCGGGTTTGTAACTTGAGAGTGAGATGTTTTAGTAGACGGTGATCTGTGGATTCTGATGGACAGATAAAAAAAAAGAAAAAGAAAAATAGAGGAATATGGTATCAAATAAATCCTGAGTGGCTGGGGAAGAACAAAACTGAATAAAAGCAGTAAGTTATGACAGAGACAGATAAAGATGGAGAAAGTGAAAAAAGAAGAGCAAGACTGAGGAAGCGTGAAATGTACAAAACAGGGGGGGGAGGGGGTAGGAGTGTGAACATAGGAGAAAGTAAGAAAGACTACAAGAGGCAGCGGAAGAATGAGTGATGGAAGGTAAGAAGAAGAAAGAAGGACAGAGCACAACAGAGATCCTAAACCTGCTGCAGGGGTTTCTGGGTAAAAAAGCATCAATAATCTCTCTTTTCTTCCCTCCTTCTGCTTTTCTTTCTCTTCTCCATCCTTCATCCTCGGGATGTTTTTCAGACTCCGAGCTCAGAGGATTTTATCATTCTTCTCCCCGAGGGACTTATTCCAGTTTAAAATCATTGATACTGATTACCCCAGGCCCTGTCATATTGATTTTTGAGATTTATTGTTGGCCGACTCCCTAGCAGAGGTCCCTGGCCCCTGTGTCCCCGAGCTGGCAGTCATTTGTTAAACACTCTCCCTTTCTGACAAGGGACACACCGAACTACGTGCGCACACATACACACACACACACACACACACACACACACACACACAAGTTTAACATGTAGAACGGCTGCCGTTGCTGCACTCACACCATCAGCAGTTTAGAAGATCACCTATTCTATAAATTGGTTTGCAACGATAGGGAAGACATGTATTAGGTACTTGGTTTTTCTCAAAAGGTACATTGGGGTGATGCATTGACTAGATATGATCAATAGCAGGCGCCGCTCATTTAACCCTCGACACTACAGCTGCAAATATCATCAAGTCGGACAACCTTGGACAAGTTTTCCAGCCGAAACACCAACAGATGTGTCTGGTTGTCTACCTATGAGTAGGAGTCGTATTATCGTATTGTTGCACAGCTAACTGTAAATATTGGCATCCACACACCAGGGGGCGCTGCAGGAAGGGGTTAAACAACTTCACGCTGTACACCATCAGCATGTCTGCAAGGGATTCAAAGCTTCTGAAACCCCCAACCTCCATCCCAGAGGGTGCTGCGCCTGACACTTCCTGAACCAGATGATCCACTGAACATAGCAAGTGGTGCTAACGCAGGCTGGGTTTGGCGTCACACATCTCTAGTGTGACCATCTGGAACAGGTATAAACACTCTGGATGATGTAAGATATATTGAGTCACTCACCAGTTTGCACAAACACCTTTGGGGCCGGGTTATTCTAAAAAAAGAGCAACTTCGTCCAATGTGTTGTACCAAACAGCCATCATAGAGAGGGCCGAGACACAAAACTCCTTTTGTAGTGACTGGGTCACTAGCAGACTCAGACTAGCACAGAGCAACATACAGTACCGTTAGGGGAAGAGACAAAAACAGGTCTGTAATAACAAACAGGAAGAATCCGAAGAACCCAGGGGGCAGGCAGAGTCACCAAAACAGGCGGTCAGTACCCAAAAAAGTTCATGAAAAGTTCTTTGAAGAAGTACACAGGACAGCTAAGACAAACTGGCAACGCTTCCTAGGGAGGGTCTGGTTTAAATATCCTGGAGGGCTTCTGATTGGTGAGTACAGATCCTGTGATGACAAAGCACAGGTGAGACTAATGACAGGTGGGACACCGGCAGTAAGCTTAGCATAGGTGCACAGACAACAGACTTAACAAAATAAAACAGGAAGTGACAATCGTGACACCTTTAAACATGGAGATAACGGTCGTGTTGTAGCACTCGGGTGTTAAAGTCATTTACCAAAAAGTGACAGATTGTTGTATATTGTGTTAACAGAGGAGGAGAGCCAAGTTTAAACCCTCCTTTAACTTCACTCGGCTTACTTCCTCCACTCCACACACTGTTAGATGGCTGTGTGAAGTGATTGTGGGATGGAAAGGTGTCAGGACAGTAGGCTGCCACACCTGCTCCACCTGCTCCACCTAACGACATGCACTTTTGATGAATTATACAAGCGTTGGTTTTAACCTGAACTTTGTGCGAGTCCTGCAGCGCCTCACCACACAACCTGCAGGCTTGTGATTCTGTCCATTGAAAAGCATGGTCCATCCCAGCCAGACTGCACACACATAACACATAGTGCAAAGTGCATAGAATTAGTTTTGTGAATTTCAAGAACAAACTACAATGTTCAGTTTCTAGGTTCCTCAAACTAACATATATTAATTCAGAAGAAATGCTCGGGGCAGTGCTCTGATTGTCTCTCTCTCTGTAGAAACATCAGTCCTTCTGAAACATGTCCCAGTTCAGTGGCTGCTGTTGACAAACGCTGCAGTCTTGTAGAGGACATCACCACTGTTTGATTAGCAGCCTTCACTAACACATCGCCCACCCTGCGTGTGATGTGATGTGATGCTTATCAGCTGGGAGGTGAAGGGCTGGATTCTCCAGAATCTATAAAGGAAACAATGTGTAATTCAAGAAGACAAACAGGCTACTCTCCCAAACACCTCATTAAAGCCCAGCGCTCCTCTGTTCTTCCTTGACTCTTCTTTACTCCTTCTCCTTCAGACCGCCCAGCTGCTAGCAGTAGATTTACTCCTTTCTTTTCCTCTGAACACACTACCTGTTTTCTCTCCTTCCTCTGGTTCATTGTCAGCAGTAAGAAGGAAGTAATGAGAGAAGGAAACTGACCTGCTCTCCCTGATCTGTGCGTGGAGGTCAACTCGTGAGGAGAGTCAGGTGGATAATGACAGGAGGAAGAAAACGGAGCTGAAGTGGCTGCTGCTGCTGCAGTGTGTGTTTGTGTGCATGTGCTTTATATATTTGTTGGTATGTGTTGGATATTGCATGTCTGTTTATGTCTAAATTAGACAGCAACATGCATGTGATAATGATGAACGAAGCTTCCTTGTGAGTGCTTTTGGATTTCTTTACATAACAAAAAGGCACGTTGACACACGACTGCAAGATGCCCAGAGCTCAAACACAGCGTGAAAAATGTTCAGGCTCATTGAAATCATCTGAAGAGACACTTCCTGCTGCAAGAAACAGAGACACTGAACGAACCTGTAAACTAACCCTCATTTAAATACAACATTTACTTTGTTAGCACGCACATACACAGACCCGATGCATGTTAGTATCGTGGTACACTAAGGATGGCCTCACATTACCCGGGCAGAGAGCTAAACAGGCTGTAACAGATGCAGCAGGTTTGTTCACAGTCGCCATATTGATGCTAATGTGGTGTGCGAGGTCACAGGAGCAGGACGGGACTCTCCTGGGAGAAACATGACCTAAACCGGCCTGCATCGCACTGCAACCTGCATGACTAATGCAGAACTAGAATAACAAGCCAGGCTGCTGAGCTCCCAACAGGCGTCCGCTGTCAGACCATTAGCAGCGCGGGGCTGGTGTTAGAGGGGAACTAGTACAACACAGCACCCGGGCCACATACAGTGTCACACAGAAACAAGATGCATTCGTGTTTTTAATTAGACAAATACTGCAGTTCGATTTTTAAGGCTGAATTCAGCAGACATTCAAATGTCAAGCGAGGTTTAAGCAAACTTCTGAATTTATTCACCATCACCTGGTCTGGAGTGAATAACCAGACTCAGGAGTTGGAGGCACAGGACCCTCCAACATGGAGAGGTCCTCTTGTTCTGTCAGCCATGCTGACGAGTGAAAGCACCTGTGCTGACTGGTGCTAAACCTGAAGTCATGTCTGACAGGAAGGCTAACCAACACACTGCTGTTTGCACCTGTGTATTTTTGGACTAATGGATACTTACTACCTACCTACCGCACAGTGACAATACATGCTGTTCACTGAGACAGTTCCCAAACCTGCAGGAAGAAAAGCTCATGAATCCTGTTGCCTCTTTTGGATTTCATGTCTTCTTAGTTAAGATGTTTAGTGCATGTAAATCTACATCAGCATGTTTTGAGATGTTCAGTCCGACAAAACTGGGGATTTGTAAAGACTGAAAGCACACAATGAGCTGCTCGCCTAGTACTACTAGATCATATCTGCTTAATGTTGCCCATTTCTGTCTACACATGTTCATTTCTTACAAAACACAAGATGATAACAAATCATTGTTCACCAGTTTGTGTAACTTAACATTTAAAAGATGATATTATGATATTTCATACTGTTTGCAGACAGTGAGTATTTCTTTTAGGTGTGTTCGTTACATTCCTGAGTCATTATTAATAACTGTCAGTATTCTGGTTCACTACATTTGTCCATTCTTCAAAACGAACGTTGAAGAATGGACAGTGGCTAGACGTCTGTGCCCTCTGAGTGTTTCCTCGTAATCATCAGGAAATGAAGGTGACTGTTTAGTAAATGCAGCTGTTTGAAATGAACTGCTGGAGAAGAAGTAATGAATTCAATCATTACATGTTCCTCATGATGGTAGAGACGGAGAGAAGAGGCGTGACATCCTGTTCAAATGATGAGCTTTCAAACTTGCAATATTAAAGTGTTTGTGCATCATTTCATTTGCCATCAGTTCAGACTTGCATGACATGACATGTCGTTGGGTTCCTGACTACATTTAAAACCTGGTTCTGTGGGTTCAGACAGTTCCCAGGATGCACTGATAAGACTCTGCAGGGTTGATCAGTGTCAACCACAGGTAGTTACGTGTCTCACCTGTGTCACCTGCATTAATCGAATGTGACTTCAGTAAACATCACATGATCGTGACTCATTTGCAGGAATTAGTTTTCACAGTCCCAATAATTCAAACACTTCTCAAACAAAACAAAGTGAAATGACAGTTTTGTGCAGTGGAGCCGGAAACGTAAACTCTTCTATTTGAGCGATTGCTTATTGTTAACAGTGAGCATTTTTAGAAACTGTCAGCTAATAGAATGTCAGAGAGTGAGGGGGAGAAGTGAGAGACAGTTGGGGGGGAGGGGGCGGGAGACGAGGAGGAGAAAGAAAGAAATGGGAGTGATGAAGAGAAACCAGAACATCCGACAAAGACACTGTGGAGAGGATCCTGGACAAGACGACGATGCCGCGGTGAACTACAGCTTCCTCGTCATGTCGTCCACTGATTCTCTTAAACTGCCATTAAAACATGAACTCTTACACCCACACACTGTGCAGAGACAGGGAGGGACGTGACCTGATTCAAGTCTTATGCATCAGTCTCCGTCTGCCTCCGTCACACAGCAGATCTTTCCACCACTGATGTGTGACACTCAAAAGATAGATTTTGGGGGGATCCTGCTATTTCATGTCTTCTTCTCTTCCTCAGAGTGGATTTCATGTCTTCTTGTCTTCCTCAGAGTGGAGTTCATGTCTTCTCGTCTTCCTCAGTGTCTTCTTCTGGAGTCTGAAAGTTAATCTGAGCTCTTGTTTTTCTGACAGGCAGATTCGTCACAGTGGTGTGTGGCCATGGAGCCGCGGGCGCCCTGATGGATTGTGGGACAGAAAGCCATGGTGGTGGTCTGGGGAGCCCCCCCCTGGACTGGGCCTCTCTGCCTGCCTCCCTGCCCTGAAGTGGATCCTGAAAAGCAGCCTGGATTCTCCTCTCTGCCCTGATGATGACAGATCATAAACCAAACACTTCTTCTCTTCTCTTCCTCCCCTCATCATGTCTTCTCCTCCTCTTTCCTCCTTCCATGTCTTCTAGCAGTGTAACAAATAAAAGCAACAGTAACTGTGTCAGAAACGATTCATTGTGCCATCAGATCTCATGCTCCGCCCGTCACTCGACACACTTCAAATGCATCAATTCAGATTTTGAAAACACAAAACCTTTGAAACCACAGCAGCTCAGCGTCTTCTCTTCACTCTTTAATGTTCTGCAGGACTGAGAGGCCTTTTAACATCAGGACAGTCAAAACCTTCATCAGTTTGAAGTGATTCAAATCAATTCTGTTGGCTTTCACAGCTGCAATCAATGCTTTCCTTTAAAAGCTGCAACAGAGTGCTTTCAGTCACTGAGGGTGTTCTTCATCTGTCTCCAGGGGATACCGTATCTCCTGACGCCTCCGCTCACGTCAACCACACGAGGAGGGTTTACAGGGGACATTTATGGGGATATTTGTAGAAACTACCTACTTAGTTCTGACTTTGCAAAAGAAAAGCCAATACACACATTAAAGGAGACTAATAAGAGATGCTTTCTCCATATTTAAGCTTCTCAGTTGAGCAGAATCTGATTGGACACACTCTAAAAAGGTCAGCGGTGTGGTGTAAGATCCAATCTGTGCTTGACCCTAAAGGTGACCCTGCTGCATGTTCTGCTTTCCTCGCTCACATTGATGGTGTAAATGATTCGGACACTGATCAGCTCACTCAGACAGAAGCGTGCCGCTCCAGCGGAACATGGCCGACCTTAAAGCTTTCATCCAATTCAATGATTAAGGTCTGCTGGAAACGCTGGATACATGGTGTGTAAGTGGGTTTAACTAGCACTGCACCCACGAGTCCTCAATCTCTCCCGCTCTTCATCACACTCCTTCAAAGCTGTGACAGCCTGACTGTCACTTCTGCTTTGCTTTTAAATCGCAGTGATGGGAACAAATTGCTGAATCCCGCTTTATTGAATCCCTGCATTGTTCACTGGCCATGGGTAGATCGTGTCTGCAGAGATTTTTTCTTTTAACCTTTATTCATCCAGTGATGGTTGACTAATCACATGTGCTCTTGTCCACTTTATATTCCTTTTTTCTTCTCATTCTCGTCGCACGCCGTTCTCAGCCTCCATATATGCACATATATTTGCAAAATGACGCAGTGTGGGTGAAACCTGGCTCGTGTCAGCAGGGCAGAAAGTTGTCCTGGCACAGGCCGGGTTCACAGATGGTTCACTGCGAGCTATGAATATGCTGACATGAATATACAAGAGGACACTGTAAACCCAGAGGAGCAAGGTCGGCAGAACATACAACACCTGCTCAGACAACCCAGAAATGTCACAATCACATGCAAATATTAGTTTCGAGAGGTTACTGTATCGCAGTAAAGACGTACGACAACACTGAACTGTTATTCATGGCAAACAGAGGCTCGTTGTGCAGGGAGGACAACTTGTCCCTCAACATAGTGAAAACCCCCCACAGAGATTATTATTGATTCCAGGCAGCACAATTTAAGTCCCTCCCAGTGACTTCTGATGGTTCGGCTGTTTGTCTTAGGAATACAACTGCAACTGTTTTACCTGGTCTCAGAAGTCAGCCAAGGCTTCATGACGGCACAACGAGGCAGGTTAACAGGTAGGAAACACCTGGAGGAGGCTGACAACACTGCAGGAATCATGCACACACACCTACGTCATCACTTATTCACACCGTTACCATGTGGACGGTGTCAGCGCAGCACGAAGAGACCACTCAGCTCACAGATGCTGTCTTCTACAAGGGACATTTACATACTTCTCATTCGTTGTGCCAAATATGTTTTGATGATATTCACCGGCAACAGGAACAAAGTGCGAGACTCAGCGTTGGACTGTATGGAGGAGAATCTGTATATGCATATGTGGGTTTTAACAACCTGTTAGAAATCTTGCTGAATCCTCATGTGCTGTTTTACAAATGTATTACTGTAATATTTACCTGTCCAGGGACTACAGCACTCACATTAACATCATGATGAAGTCGAAGCATGTGTGCTGCCCCTAATAATTAAATAAAGTCACTTCCTACAATGCTGCTACTTTTATGTTAACTTTGTCATCATCAATCATTAGAAAACACTTTGTGGATTCAATATTAGACACATTTGTACTCGGATACATCTTTTCATGTCTCTCTGCCATCAGACACATTTGAAAGATGCTTTAAATAGGATCTTCTCTCCTCTTTTATTCTCTCATCTGTGCAACAAAGCGTCAGTAAAAGGATACTAATCACTCCTTTGCATGTCGCCGTGTTTGATGTTACAAATACAGAGAAGAATGAGGAACATGTGGGATGTGGGAACACAGATTGGAGGGACGTAGGACGTTCAAACAGCAGGGAGGAGGGGGAAGAGGAGCGGTTGGTGTGATGGTGATGGACAGTGGTGACGCTGCTCTCGTCCTGCTCACGGTGGTTCTGGCAGTCACATGTTGTGTTGTTGACCTCCTAAGCACACAGATACACTGGATAATAATACCTGGCACATCTCCCTCTCTACAAAGTCTTTAACATACAAGAAAAAGCATCTGCATCAACAAGAACCATGGAAACACAACAACATGTAGTCACAGACAATCCCGTCATTGTAAAGATGTGCTTCAGTTAGACGAATAACAGCGCTATGCAGTCAGAACTCATAATACAGTAAGTGACACAACAGTCTGTCTTTAAAGAAAGTTCAGGAAGAATTCACGTCAAAATCTTTCTTTTGGGCGGCATTTTAATTTAGTTTGAATCTACAGCTGGAGTGGAAGAGGTTAAAGTGTCAAACTGCTGTGAGACTAATGTTGCATTACAGCTGGCAGCACCCATAAGTAACAGTGAAAAGTGTCTTCAGGCAGTGCGTCTATGTCTCATTTCTAAAGCCATTTGGAGAGCACCTTTTCTTCTTCATGGGACCCCGTCAGTGCTGCAGGATGCAACGCTGACAGAGACCCTAAAAAAAGGATAGAGTCCTGAAAAGCTGCTAACCTAATGGGTCGGAAAACAAATAAACAGCCACGAGGTGCGAGGGGGCATAAAATGAATGGATCCTCGCAGGGGTCACTTTATGTCTCTGTGTGTGTGTGTGTGTGTGTGTGTGTGTGTGTGTGTCAGTTAATGAACCCTATAGAGCTGAACCAGACGGCCCCCCCCCCCCCCCCACCACTACTCTTTTACAAGATCCTTTTACAGCCACAGTGAATCTCCAAGAAAGCCATCAGTGTGCGTCTGGGTGTGTATAAAGGCATATGTGTGCTGCTGTTAGGTGGTGTCAACTTGATTTATATGCTTGCATGGGAGTGTGTGTGTGTGTGTGTGTGAATATGTGTGACCTGAGACAATGCCCCCCCGTTTTACTGCGTGCACCCGTGCTTCCAAACCAAAAAATAAAAAGGACAAAATGAAGTACAACAGCTCTAAAACGGGGCGGCAGTAAGTCAGACGGTGACAAGCTCCATTAAAATACTATCACTGCTGTCCTCTGGAACCTCCTAACTCCAGTCTGTTGGGTTATCTCAATCAATAAGAAGCTGCAGCTCCTTTAAAAACACCTTACGAGCCAAAGTCAGACTGAACAATGCGCTCGTTAAAAAGGTTAAGGAAGCTTCTCATCATGGAGCTTCACTAAATGTGCTCTGGGGTAATAGTCGAAGCAAATGTATTCACATACCACACCGCTCACACCCAAAGTGCTTTACAGAGAAACACGTGAGGAAAACAGTCAAAAGCACAGAAGTCAAACAAGAAAAGAAATTTCGAAATAATCTGATTTAAAAACAGCGTGTTTAGTTTAGCAGCACTGTCTCAAGCCTTGGCTCCTCTGGCTATTTGTTTCAGGAAAGCTAAACGCAGCTTCACCACACTTTGACTGTGGGAACACCCAGTACTCCAGAACCAGCTGACTTGAGAGTTCTGCAGGGCTCGACCCGGGTCGGGAGATCTGACTCAAACCGTTTAGTGATTTCATTTAATAATGAAATGCAACACAGAGAGAGATCCTCAATACAAGTTAGCGGTGCAGACAACATGTCAGTGCGGTGGATTATTCTGAGAATGCAGTCGGTATTTGGCCTCTAGGGACCTCGTCACTCCCTTCAACACATACACCAACATCTGCACAAGAATGACTAAAAGGAGTCACAGACTATTTGTGGTTATTATAAGTATTATAAGTAAGGAGGGCCTTGTCATTGCTGCATTGAAAATACTGTTTGTGAAATGTAAATGTTAAAGTCAATTTTAAAGTAAGACATATTCTTTCATAGTGTCACAAATGACTTTTTTGTTCTGATTATTTTGCCAATTATTTAAGGACTGAAGCCATCGGGAATGATTGAATTACTTGCTCGGTGCAGTTCTTTTCTTAAGGATGTCTAATAGGAGTTAATTCTCTGCAGCAGATGTGAAGGAGGGACAAAGAGAGGAGGAAATCACCTCGAGTCCTTTGAAGATGAAAACCTCTGATGCACATCCAGAGCATGAATACAACATTATCCAGCTGCAAAACATTTCTGTTTCCATGTTTTCCTCTTCCTCCATCCACCCAGAGCTTGGGAATGTTACTGTGGAGCCTTTATAACACACACACACACACACACACACACACACCTGGGTTTGGGTCTGGAGGTGGAGCACCTTGCTTAAGGGTGCTTGATGAGAGTTTTAAACATGAAGAGGAGAAAATGACACTTGTTCCCTTTCCACACTGGATTTTTAAATTGAACCAGCACACGTGCGCTCACATGCTCTCTTCCATCACCCTCAATGGCTTCTGTTTTTAGATCACCACCGTCATCAACGTCGACAGCAGCCGGGTATAAAATAACCTGAATGCTACACGTCACACCCACAATAAATGCACTTGCACGGGTTCTTCCTGTTTCCTGAAGTGAAGTACTTTGAATATTGTTATGATGATCTCAATCTCAATGAAAACCCAACTTCAACAAAGTGCCACTTAATGCATGTTTCTGTCATTTGTCCTACAATAGTGTCTGTATGTGCAGGTAAGAGACACACCACCTTCGTCGCAGTATCACAGGAAACACTTGGACTGTTGTTGAATGTCAGCCATGTTTCTCCTGCAGGCTGCTGCTGATAAAACAGAAAGGTCATTGAAGTAATGTAAAAAAAAAAGATCCTCAACTTAACGAAAGTCTTTGATAACTTTCAAAGAAAGTTTGTGTTGGCAGGTGGAGACAATTACAGAGAAGGCACCAGGATGAAACATTTGGAGGTCGTGTTTAGATATTAGTGCTCTGATGTGATGAGCGGGAAGGACAAGGCGAGGAGGAGGGGTTTTATCTGCCAGAGGGAGAGGAAGAGGAAGAAAGACAGACACGACATGAAAGAAGACAGATGGAGAAAAAACTGACAGAAGATTCTGAGAGAGAAAGTGAGAGACTTCGTTCTCCCAAACTGGTGAGGTTTACTGTTGCCATGACGACGCCAACTTCCCCTAACGAAGCAGAACAGTCGTCTGTGTGGGACGAGCCTGCAGCTGCTGTGTCAGTGAAGCTGGATTATCTTCCTGTCAGTGAACCTGTTCTGAGATAATCAATACACATGTTGTCAGTATTGAATTAAAAAAGCTGCATGCAAACGGCAAAATCCAAAATCAGCACACGCTCGCTTGAGGTGGTTTCTGGTTTTCAGACAGCATGAAACATGGCCGACACTAGCTGACAAACAATACAAACAAAGCTCCCGAACACATTCACGTTTCTCCCGCAGACGCTGACTTCATGAGCTCCAAACCAGTTGATGGAAATGATCCTAACTTACATTTCTTTTTTTTGAGTTCACTTGACAGTTGAGTGAATGAAACATCGACGCTCGGCTGTCGAGAGGCAGTCAGATTGAACATGAAGAGGTTGAAACCCTCCAGTCGCAGGACGCCTCCCTTCACACTGCTGTTCCTTCAGTGTGTCGTAGCCTTTTGCCTCTCTTTTCCAGTTCTTCTTAAGGAAGTAGGACAAGGAATCTTTATGTCTGCGTGTGCCACTTCTTTCCCTTTGTTTGTCTCGGCCGTGGACAGACTCACTCCATGTTTGGACATGGGATGTCCAGTTCCATTTCTTGTGGAAGACATGTGGACGTCTGGTGTGTGATATGCAGTTTGATGTCTTCATGTTTTCTTTATTACTGTCTCTGCACGTCTCCAGACTCCTGCACAACATGGGAAGTTCTTTTGTGTGCGCGTGTTATGCAGCTTGATTTCCTTTTTATTCTTTTACACTCTCATCTTTACTACAGGCACGTACACTATCCTCCTTCACAAGATCTGGAACTTGTTTCTTCCACTGTGAAAACTAGATTTTGGAAGTAGAAGGTGTGACCTGTCATTCTGGGTAATGCAGCTTGGTTCTATTTCTTTCTTTCTGCGTTGTGATGTTTGTAACCATCGTGGTCTTCGCGATGTCTTCCCAAGATCTGGACGTATGATGCGGAACATTTCCTTTGGCCTGTGATGCAGATCATTTCACTCTCTTCCTGATTTGGAAGTGTGACGTGGGGCGTTTGCCTCTGTATGAGAAGCAGCTCCAGATCTAAACTGAGTGAAGAAACATGTGAGAAAGTTGAGTATTCTGTCTTATTCTAAGTCTCAGTAACGTTAAGTCACTTACAGTCAAGTTGTTTTTGTAATCTTTGAAATCTTCTTAAAAAGAAAAAAACACAATGAAGAAAATGATTCGTCAACAAAAACGAGACTAAATAAAAACAACCTGTGAAAACAAGAATGACAACACGGCGTATTACTCCACATTTTCCGTGACCAAACAAAGCTAAACAACAACGTCTCTGTGTGATTGTCTGGTTTAAATGATGCCATATAGCTTTTTAGAAGATTACAGATTATATTATAGATTATAGATATACTATAGCTATACTCTGAATGATAATCCCTCCACTGACAAAGCGTGTTATAGCAGAACCGCAGGTGCAAACGTTTCACATTTCAAGGAAAATCCGACTGAGAACTGAACATTTATTGCACGACACACACCCAGGCATCCTCTGTATGCTGGTGGAGGACACACACTCTATGCTAACATGCAGTCCCTATCACAGAAACACAAATGCAGTGCACGCTCACATGCACTCTCATCAACCACACAAACACAGCAGCCTCCCTCCCGGCTGGATTACTGGCTGGGTTATAATGCAAGCCGCTGATTTATGGTGTAATCTAGTTCAGGGAGGGAGAGCTTCTCATACTAAGAGGCAGAAAGACCTTTAGTGTCCTGCTCAGCTTGTCAACAAACTCTCAGCACTACCAGAAGGAACGAAGCAGGTGAAGAAGGACGTGTGGACGGATTTCATTCGCTCCCTGGTTTGAATGATGATGGCGGTAGTCTAATTATCCTGGAATCAACAACAGAGCCTCTAGAGACACAAACCGTTTCATCTGCTTTGAAAGCTTTGATGAATTACATGGCAGTGGGTTAGGCTGTCTCGCCCGGTGTCAGCTGGGATCAGCTCCGGACCCCCGAGGACCCTCTAAGGATGAGTGGATATAGATAATAGATGGATACATGGAAATGTGCCATGTGAAAGTTTCTGTGGAAGCTGGCTACACATTTCTGTGATACCTGGTGATGTGTTGATCAAGAACCTGACCTACTAATCCAGATAATAGAACAGCCAGGAGACCATTAATACCCAAACCAACCATGACTGGCATCCTTGTGTCCAGCTGCGAGGGGAACAACGCTTTAAATAAGGTACCAAAAGTCTGCAAGGACAGGACAGGGCTTAGAAAACCAGTATAAGTGAGAGACATCACATGCTCCTACCTCGAGAGGGGAGACTGGATGAAGTGGTTATATGACTGCTGAGCTGCAGGATGGAAAACATCATCTCAAAATGTCTCAGTTAAACAGTTTTGATCTTGACGCCCACAATGTGGGAAACATCTCAAATGTATTGGACATTTTGAAGTGTTTAAAAATGATGCAGAAAGTTATTATGGACCCTGGTTGAAATGGTTCTGGTTCTGGGCTGTTCTACCTGTTGCCATTGACCTGTCTGTCTGAATGCCTGCACACACCAACTGTACGCCTGTTTATTCCACCTCTGAAGCGTGTCTTTTACCCTACCAGGTGAGCTGAATTTGTATTTGCAAATAACCTGAACTCTGACATTCAGAAGTTCAAACTACAAAAAGTAGAAACTTTACAAACTCCTCATTAAAAGAAACCTGTCTTCCCTGTGATGCTTGTTGTGATGCTAATGTTAGCGACTCGAGCTGTTCTGTGTGGCTCTTAACATTTGATGCACTTCGTCTCAGTGAACAGGGGGAATCTAAGGCATGTTAATTAGTGGAGATGGAACGCTCGTCTCTGTTGAGGGGTGCGTTTGATTTATTTAAAGTGAGAAGTGGGTCAGCCAACAATCTGATGAGGTCTGTTTCTCTGAGCCTGTTGACTGCTGGGTAAACCGACACGGTCCCCATCTGGAACAAACAACTCAGAGTGACGCATCTGGAGTCGCTCCTGTAGCCTTGTGGCTCCTTTATCTTTTAAAATGATAATGTTGGACTAAAATCATGTTTTGGTGGTTCGCTCCAGTGAAGTGAGGTTTCATCGAGGCCTGAGCCATAATCAATACGGGGCCATGAAGTCACTGCTTCTGTTTTGGGGCTAGAAGATTATGTTTTTAAGGGAATTATTGTTTGGCTGATGTGACGTGCGACTTGACTAATGCATAATCATTAAGGGCCTGTGACTGTGCTCATCCATTTTAAATACTTTGGGCTCTGGGATATGATGGTATATATCGTGCCACGTTAGAGATTTGGCAACACTCTCTCTCTTTGTGTCTCTTCTACATATTCGGGTCAAAGTATGCAGCAAATCAAGGCCGGATTCTCGTTTGATCTTGTAATCTAGCGTGATTTGGCCAGAAAGAAGACGTTCTCATGTGACACATGTAATGCACCTCGGAGCTGGTTAAGAAGAAAGACAGTATGATTACCGACATGTATAACGTACCATGACACAGAAGATGTCTGTTTCCAATGAAATCAAACATACCAAATCTGTTATATTTGCAAGCACTCTTACAAATTAGACCCATGCAGTCTAAAGGGAGCCTCAGTACTTCAGTGACAGAAAAACTGATGCTCTGTAAAGCTCAGACTCCTTCTTGTGCTTCATAGTCTCTGTATATGATGGAAGAAGAAGTTCACACACACAGACACACACACAGCCCGGTCATCACCGGATCCCATCCTCATCCACACATTGTACACATTCACTGTAGGACACGTGGCAGCCTGATGGATGGGCCTGCTTCAAACGGAGCAATGAAACAATTATCCCTGCGCTCCATCTCTGTCGGGACTTTGTTCACAGAGTTCACTGTTGGAAAAGAAAAGAGCCCATAACTCAAACCAGTGATCTTTTGAATAACAGCTGTGTGAGTGTATGTGTGTACGATATATAAAAATAATTATATATACAGTATATACAGAATATATATAGTTTAGAGCGCTGAGAAGTATAGAAGCTATGAATACCATAATATCATAGTCTAATATTGTTATTACTGGCTGCTACTTCCCTTGCACTAAATTTATTTCAGTACTTATTATTGAGAAGTGTGACTGCAGGTCATCACGTGTACTTGTTTTACCATGTTACTTATTGTATTTTTGTACACTTATTTGATTTTATTTCTCTCTCCTGCTCTGTAACACGTTTGCTGCAACAACGTAAATTTCTCCATTGCGAGACTAATAAAGGATTTCTGATTCTGAATAAACATCAAGAAACGAAAAGCAACGACTGAAGAACTCTGGTGACACAAGTTCAGCAGAACTTAGTGGCAAGTGTTATATATATAGTGTGGATATATATATATGTGGTATTTTTAAAATCTGAATCTAGAATCTGCAGTTTTGTGGATGGAGCTTCTAAAAACTGAAAAGCAGAAGAAGAAGATGAAGAAAAAGGAGGATGCAGAAGGAGAGAGGAATGTGTGACTTTACCTGACCCCTAGATGTGGAAGAAACCAACAGAATCAAATCGTTTCTTTTTAACACAGGTGAACTGTGTTGAAGCACACTGAATACCTGCCGCTGTCACTACCTTTGCTGCTACTTCCCCCACAGATGATCCAAAAAGCAGCTTTTCATTCCAACAATGTCGCTGTGAGCTCGTCCACGCTTCCACACCCCTGCATCATTAACTTGTTACTGCAGAGGTGCTACGTGTTAATTATAAATAACTGTCAGGTACTGTGGTCAACGCAGTATCCTTACGACACAATTAATGAAGCTACTTAAAACCAAAGGTAATTAGTGAGCTGGGGGGAAAGAAATAGAAGAAGTACGACCTTATTTCATGCCTCGACTGCAAAAAGAAGCAGATGATCTGACTCCACTCAAACGCAGCATTTGGATTCACTCATTTCTAATTGGCTAGAGAGTGTACAATATGTTGTGATAACTGCACTGCTCTCAGTTAGTGTCCACAGAGTTTACTCAGTTTATGGTACATAACACTTACAGGTCTGGAGTCAGTTGTATCATCGAGGATTATCCCTGACTCACAATAATGCTCGTACCTTCAGCGCTAATCGCTGGTGTGAATTTATAAGCTGCCCACAAAAGTCATAACCGACCTGTGGAGCCTCTGACACGCAGTAACAGGCCCAGTGGACTAAAACAGCCGGCTTCTGCTTCATTTAGCTTCATTCTCCAGAACATTCAGTAAAACGAAAGGAGGACTCTGAGCTCTTCTAATCGGTGACCAAGATATTTTCCATGTTGAGGAGCGTCAACAGGGCGACCACCTTCATGTGTTCAAATCATTTAGCTAACACGTTCTGCCTCAATCATTTATTATGTGTGTGAGTGTAGCTCTATCCACAAGTGCCAGTGAACGCACCATAACTTTAAAACTGCAGTCATCACGACAGGATTCCACTTTCAAATGCAAAGCAGACTCATGAGAGGCAGATTAACCGAGATATCCTGACTTTTAATCCCCTGTATGTGTCAAGCGCGAAAGACACTGGATCCTACATTTCCCACAATGCAATGCAATAGCCTCTTACCCAGCTCTTTCAAACAACACACACCTCTTAACCACTTAAATATTTTAGGCTTTCTTCAAACGTTTAAAACTAGAAAAGCTCCTCCAGATCCAAATAAGGTATATAGGTTTATAAAACAGTAAACTAAACTTAATGTGTAAAATAGACAAGTGCCCCTTTATAAAGGACAGGTATAAACATTTGTTAGAACAATACTCACACGTATGTGTTCACAGAGGCAGTTATGAGTCACTGTAATCATTCCTCCTCTTCATAACGGCCAGAAAGAGATCCCCTCGTGCAGCGACTACACTGTACAGAAAGAAGAACAAGGTCCAACATGAGACCTAAGCAGTCTGACTACGGTGACTCATAACAACAGACATATGACAGGAGAGACCTCTGTAGAGATGATGTGTGCACTGTAGATGAAGAACAATAATTGACAGCGAGATATAGAAGATACAGACACTTCCTGTCCACTGTCACATCCTGCGACTCCATCATGCGCTCTTATTGCATAAATGCTCAGTCCAACACAAAAGAACAACAGAAAGAGGAGATGGAAACATTATTCAGATATTTGCAGCAGACATCAATGAAATATGAATATTGAACATACTTTTATATTAATGTATTTATATGTTTATATAATTCAAAATATACAATACGTATATAAAAAAAGAAGGACTTTTATCATTATTTATGATGTATCATAAATCAGAAGGTCATGCAGGAAGTGAGCAATGAGCAAACGCACCAAACCCTCAGATGAAACTTGAGCTGAGGGATCAGAATCAGTGCCATGCTATTGTTCCTATGTTATTCCAAAACCCCAATAGTCCCAAACAAAAGACGAGGGGCACCAGCTGAGGTAAAACTCTCCAGGGTCTGCTCCTACATTGGAAATGTAAAAGCGCTTGAAATGTCATTTGTTGTGAAGCCACAAACACAGCCGATCCCCGCAGATCCAGCACCACGGACAGGGTCTTCAGAGTGATGGGCGTCCGGTGCACTGGGACACTTTTCAGCCCTTCGGCACAATGAGCAGTCCCCTCGGAGTAGAAAAAGGATACTGCAGCACTAACAATTAGAATGAAGTTGCTTATTATAATTATGATAACTGTTAAAATACAGAATCGTAATACTGTGGCAGAAGTAGACTTCTATATCGTCTCCAATAGGACTTATATGGACAAAATAGTATTGACATCAGAAATGAGATACTTTTCCAACTGAGGCCGGGTAGATGAAGTGAGATGTTCTACAGGGGATACGGCTGCTCTCAGGTAGGACACATGACAAAAGGCAGGAAGCAGATTCTCTGAAAGGGCTCCAGATAAATAAAGAACAAGTCAAACACAAATGTTCTTCAATAAAAGTGAGGAGACAAAGAGTTACGAGAGCTGTTGAAACAGAACTCTCTGCACCTTGTAGGAAAATGCTGCGTGCTTCTTTCTCAGCCGTAATCCTGTTAGCAGCTGGAACTGACTTTTATTATAAGGACATTATCAGTCTCTCCACACATATGGCAAGAACATATGTGCAGAAAGGAGATTTCTATTCATCAGCCCACTAACGCACACAGCCACCTCTCTACACCTCAACCCTGTCACGTTTTGTGGAGGCAGGCAAGTAAAGCTGAGGGTGTTTAAGGAGACAAAGACAAAAACTCCTGAGTGTCAAAGAAAGGAGGCTTGTGAGAGGTGCTGTTTTCAGCTGAATGTTGAAGATTGGAAGTTTTTTTAAATGTGACACTTTGTCCTTCAAGGTTTTTGGGTTTTCACACGAGGGTAAGCTCTAAGTGCCCTTTTGGTTATTGAAGTTTCTTTCCTTTGCACCTCAAACAAAGCACACCAATTACATCATCAAGTTAACCACAATGTGCGTCATTAGCTCTTCACATATCTCAAAACTCTCCCTTTTTGAGATGGAGGCTTTTGTTTGAATCAGACATGTTTAATTGCTCGTGTGTTGAAGATGAAAATCAGCTTGTGCATGAGAGAGAGCAACTTTTGTGGACTATAGAAGTACAAAGTCAGAGGTAACTTAATGTGTAACTAAACAGCAAATGCACTCTGTACTCCAGCATATTGGATTTGACATTTAAAAAAATAAGACTAAGTGTCGACTGCTTTTTATTCATAGTGCCCCAATTTTAGGCCTGTGCTTGACATCACCAGACCAAGTCACAAAATCTAATTATTTAACCTGCTATAGGCCAAAAGGCCTCTGGATGCAACTGGACAGACCTACAACCAGTCACAGCAACGGACCATGTGATGTATTGCAGAGTGACGTGAAAAGGTAAAGAGACCACAGTGTGTAGTGAAGGCCCAACAACCTACTTTCAAAAGTCAAAATGGGATTTACCAGTTTTCAGAAGAACAACAAGCTGATTCGATTGAATACGCAGCAGAACTTCACCTCTCACCCTGTCTTCTAATGACATGTCACCCAACCAGCCACTGCTGCTGCAGTGCAACTCTCCACTTCTCTGTCCAAATGTTGGATAAAGCCGCTGAAATGGAAGATGAAATTACTAAATGGGATGTCAAACTTGAACATAATAGCTTGGCTGCTATAATGTATTGCAGTGGCTGCTACTCATCAGTAACTTACGTACATCGGAAGGTAAAAATGGCTGCTAAGTGGTGCAATTTATTCAGTCTTGTCACATTCAATTCATGACTTTTCACATTGTGCTGTTCTTGTCATCGTCTTAATGTTGCTCATTTCTTTTACAATGAGAGTGCACATTTATAAGTGAAAGAGGCAAGAGACACATGGCTCCTCACCTCAAACACTCAAAGAATCTTTCAAACCAAGATATTAGATCTCATATCACTGTACGTCCAACCTTTCAACAGTGAAATGTTTGTTTACTCCGAACACGACTCTGACTGGTGCTTTTAAACAGAAATGACAGCAGATATTCAGCCTTTCACCTTCCTCTTTAATGGAAACAAAGAGCTTTTCACAGCACAAGACGAATTAAAGTTACAGGCTGCCTTTGAGGGACGTCTGACACTTTGGGTGCCAGGATTAAATTGAAGCGTCAAGTTCCTACAAGATTGAAAACCCTCACAAACACACTAAATAAATGCCCATTGTGTACTACATGGAACCAGAAGGAGACTTTTTTTGCCCACTGTAGATTTATTGATGGTTTACCATTTGAACAATCAATAATAATTTGTTCCTTTTGTGATGAAGGAGCTGAGATGAAGAAAACAAACGTCCCTTCTATGTGTTATACTCTAAAGTTAGTGTAAACCCAAACTAAAGAGTCGTAGATTCACAACTCACACAAGCTGGAACAAACAGGAGCTGAAGAAGACTTGAAGTTGGTGGGAGTTACTTAAAAAAATCAATTTTTTAATGTAAAGTTGTATTTTTTCTAACGTGTATTGGTATCTATCCATGCAGGGAGGCTCCAGAGTCACAGTTTCTGATCTTATACCAAGTTGGTTGAGTTTAGGCACAAAACAAACAAGATGTCTGCCGTGTTGATGTCGCGTCCATTCACACTATAACAATTACTGCTCTTATGTTCTTGGGAGGAGCCTGTGAGCTCTTACATATCCTCACAAGAGTAAGCACACATCGCGGCTGCAGGAGAGGACTAACAGACTGGTTCGGAGACTTTAGGACTGATTTCAGGTCAGCATGAACAGCTCTTAGCAGCGTTCAGTAGTACTGTTTATGGACGGATGCGATCCAAATAATGGAAAGTCGGCTGTGAAGGTTACGAGTCACTGATGAGTAAAATCCCATTTTTAATGTGGTCCTGTTGTATCATAGAACTCATCTCCTGTCGCTGACTAACACAGAAGCATAATGATCTACAATAGATGTGATTATTGTTTCTCTTGCAACGAGGTAATGGGATTTGTTAAACCACTTTAAGGACATAAGTACTGTACAAGAGCTGAGGTGTGTTTGCTTCCTTACTTTAAAGGTGGTAATGGACTCCCCTCAGGTCACCGTCCAGGAGCTGAATGGGATGTGTTTTGTTGCTTCAGTGTTGAAGAGAAGCATTATGTATTCTGTTAATTCATTATCAGTAACGTATACAGCGGCCTGTAGCCCCATGCATTATTGAAATCATCTCAGAAAACCGTTAGACAAAAGGTTGTTTTTCATCTTTTTTTCCCCGGACAGATGTTATAGTCACCCAAAAACATTTATATTGTTAGAGACAGAAGATACAAGATCCAGTACAAACGCAACAAGGGAGGATTTCAAAACGAGCACGCTTGATAAAAGCAGAATGGTTTTTTTAAATGGTCTGTTTGGTGTAATTTATTATTCATCACTTCTCTTCTTGCTCTCTTTTTCTGCATTTCCCACTCTGCTAAAAACAAGTCAAGCTAAACTGTAAAGCTGGAGAAAGAAGATTTCTTGTCTTTTGTGCATGCTAGTTTCCCTCTGGATTTAATGAATGAGCTTCACCTTCAATCCACCTTGACCTGCAGTGGACATCTTCCTCCTCCTTCAAAGAAAGCGCTGACTTAAGAAGAATTCATTTGGCCACATACCAAGGTCAGACTTTCTACATCCTAAGCAGCTGTACAGAAATGTACTTCTGTGTGTTTGTGTATGTTTTGAAGAGAAGCATTCACCCAGCGAGAGATTTCTACTTCATATTTCCTGAACATGTCGTTCCCAAGAGGATCCTGCATTTCCACAAAGTTTACCAACTCCTGAATGACATTCAGAGTTGATTCTAAAAGTAGATATATTTGAAATATTATACTTGTATACATCTCATCGTTGAAAGAATGATATTTTAGAGCTGTTCAATAAATAACTTCAGGTAATGAGCCTCCTCAATTATCTGAACACTACAAGGTTCCACTGAAGGTTGCCTGAATGTGAAGCTATGGAAATGATTTTAAGAGACAGGTACTTGGAACACAAGCCTTGATAAATAATCTTTGTGTAAAAAATGCTAATTCCTCCCCTCTGGAAAAAGACCAACTGCTCTGCCTCGGCCACTCCCCCACCAACCTGCAAACCGGCCAAGGGCAGCAAGACTCAGGAATCTACATAACTCAACCTTTAACATATGGCTCAGTTGCATTCAGAATAAAACATAATGCGGAAAATCTAAATCCGTGGTTATCTCTGTGAATGAGCAGCGTAATCTACTGGGATTCTCCCAACTCGTGGATTTGTTTCTGTGTTCGTCTTTGACTTCAACCAAGATGAACCAAGAACATCTAGAGTGAAGTCTGTCACACCGTCTTGCTGGCTACAGTTTAGTGAACTCACAATATTGATGAAGGCACATGGAAAACACAACGTTGAAACTTTTAAAAATGCTGTTCCCTGTGAGTAATCACATGGAGCGACCCACACAACACAACTACTGTGGAGCAAAGGTATTCTGTAGCGCTGCATCTGTAAAAACCTGCATTTAAACACACGTCAAGGTGAATTCTGCACAAGCTTTTCTTCAAAAGAATCAGGTCATTTTGTTTTAATGTGTCTTTCTGTTGACATCATCAGTCAGAAAGCCTGTGGGGTGTCACTCTGTAAATGTGCCATCCTGAACTTCTGTACGCAGACGATATTACACTCTGCTGGAGAGAGGGCATGTGAAAATGGGAAAATAAACACTTAATTTGTACTTTTCTTTCTTGTGTGACATACAATAAAGTCTCGTCTGCTGTTAATTCTAAAATTGCTTGAAATACCTGCTGGGCCTGAATGCTCAATGGTTGTAAGCCTGCAATTAGGGACTGTATATTTGTGTGTGTGTGTGTGTGTTGAAGACGGGGGGGTAGTGGTCCAACACCGCAAACAGCATTCAAAACATCTGTCATAGGAAAAACCTCCGTCACCGCCTGCTGTGCAGTTAATAAAGTCAAACTGTGACTAAATGAGATTTACCTTCGCTTTCTTCTCCATAGCAACGCGCCACACACTGCATCTCAGCGCGAGGGTCGTATTTTACATAATAACTAAGAAAGGGAGGACTTCACAGGTGAGCAGAAGAGAGAAGAAGACGAGCAGACAAATGATGATAACAGTGAAAATATGCAGTATATCAGTATAGTCTCAGCTGAAGCTGGTGGATGCACAGCATCAAGATGTTCCCTGACAATGAGAGTCAAACATCCGTCACCTTTTGGTTTACCACTACATCACTGGAGAAAAAGAAAAGGGGAAAAGGAATGAGGAGTAAACACAAGAAAGAAAAATGAGAGGGAAGGAGAGAGAAAACGGAAAGAGACAGGACAGCGTTTTTAAAAAGAATCAGGACGCTGAAGGAGAGGGACGTGGTGGAGCGAGGCGGGTCTTTATTTACACTGTAGGATTTATGGCGTCCTGCGTATGCTGTGTGGCATGGGAGCCATCGCCTCCTGGCCGGAGGAAGCAACATCATTTCAAGCTCGAGTGCCCGCTGCGCCGTCAAGTGTCCTGCCAAAAAGCGCACGGCTGCAGAATACCAACAAAATCCATTGACCTTTTCCCCAACAACTGCTGTGTTCATGTGAGTCACAGCACAGAAAGGCCTCTCTCTCGTTACACTGGAGCCTCTGTGTCCCCGCTGACTCTGAACGCTCGCAGCCGACACGACTCTCCCATCACATCCGAGCATGTTACCGCCAAAAAGAGGCTTCTCCATGATATGCCACTGATCTCTGAGGAAGAAAATAAAGTTTTTAGAGCATTCTCCCTGAAACGAAAATAATAAACTCACAAAACTCAAAGAGAGAAAGGAGCTCCACTACTTCAGTTGCGTTTCCTTTAATACTGAATAAACCGTTTACCTTGGTCACAAAATGTGTTAAACTCTGGTAACAGCATGTGACCACAGTGTTTTAGAGGAGTGTGAACAGAATGATTAACTAAAGATTGGAGCCATCAGAACAGCTTCACTTCTCCATGTCACATTATTCACTCGACTGGAGGGATGAGCAGCCTTCTTGGTACACGTCATACTAATGTTTCTAAGATCTGGTGAATCTGACAACTCATTTATTCTGGTTTTAAACTGATGTTTAACTGAAGTACATTTTAGATGTTCATTTGATTGTAACAGCAGGAAACAACAGTGGTGTAACTCTTCCATTTCAGTGTCCCAGTGAGCTGCACCAGTTTACCAGCATACACAGTACTGGGGCATGTGAGCTGGAACAACCGAATGGACTGCAGCCATTATTAATGTTATCAAGTACACCTGTGGTTGACAAGTCCAAATGTCCACCATTAGAGAGGCCTATTAGCGTGATTAGGCTAAGCTAAGGCTTGATGGATGCACAGATTTGTGTGATAATGAGGTCAGCAGCGGCTCCATAATTGTTCCAACAAAGTCAATTACAACACAACTGACATGTTTCTCTGCTTCTCTCTCTTAATCTTCCCGCCTTTCACAGTATGCATGTAACTGGTTAATGTGATTTGAAGAGATGCTAGTCTCTAGGAGATAATAGTTAATGTGAAAATCAGGAGTTACAGCAAGACAGTAATAGTTATGATTAGGAAACTAACAAGCTAACACGATCTTATCAATAAGACATAACTGTGGCAAAGATTAGTTCTCAGTGAAAAGTCTCTTCAGTCCAGTTCTGTTGGGACCAACACATTTTAGTTTGTAGTTCTCTTCTAAAGCTGCCAGATGGTTTCAGATAACATAAGTACAAATGAATGTAATGCCTGATTCCCTTCACATTCAAATTATTTTAAAATAAGCCACAAAAGAAACCGAAACGACCAAATACATGTTGGAAAGGTTAGAATGTCCAGAGATGTCCAGAGCATCCTGGAGGACCACGAGCGGATGGACAGAACGTCCTAAAGACGCTGCAGAAGGTCTGTCTGTCCTCACGCCTTGTGTGACCGCCTAATAACGTAGAAGCATCCTCATTGTGCTCCATCAACAGCCCCACCACTGTCCTCAAGGACATCTGTTCCCGCACGGTGGTTCAAAGATGTCTGAAAGTCACGCCCAGAGAGAGAGACAGAGTTTGGGACTAAGAGGGAAGTTAAGAGGGCGTGATAACAGCATTAAACGCCTCACCACCACCACCACCACCACCACCACCAGCAGCAGCAGCAGCAGCAGGCCTCACCCAGGCGTACTCAACACTGCAGCCCGGTGCAGGGGCTCAGGGTTGGGGAGGAAGGGCACAGAGCCCCTGGGAAGGCAGACTGGCAGGGGTTGCTGTTACGGGCAGTAAACCAGAGGACTCGGGGTGCGCTGGGAAGGTTCTTGTGCTGTGAGAAGTGACCGAGATTAATGCCAGCACCCACGGGTGAGCAAACCCACAGTGGGTGATGCTCTCGCAGTGTTGCCAGGCCTGCTGCAAGCTCAGTAAAGACGCTCTGTTGTCCTTGAAACAAATGATTATTCAGCGTGTTGCTCCACTCTGATGAGAGAAAGAGACAGACCATCTAATAGAGACTAACAATCATCGCTTGCTCAATTTTAGGCCCATAATTCATGCAAATGTGTTTGGGGAATGTCCCTTTTGTTGAATTCCTTCCTTTCGCTCCGGCTTCTGCTGTCTTGTAGTTTTTACAGATCGACTTTGTGTTTGACTTTGCTTGCTTTTCCCCTCGCTCTTGATTGTGTTTTGATGAATTACATCTTTTATATAATTTCAATTTTATTTATTTGTCTGTCTGTTTGTCGGGTCGCTTTCTCATTTGTCCCGGGCCACGAGGGTGGGTGGGTGCGCGGGCTGAATTGATAAGCAGCTCTAAGTGGAATTCCTGATAGAAATTAGAGAGAAAGAGGACAGAGAGCTCTGCTGATGGAGAGAGAAGTAGATTAAGTGTTTGTGGAGGGAGAGAGGAAAGTAAAAAGACAGTCTGGGCAATTGGAGAGAGAACAAATGAACAAAAAAGAGGAGGAGTGTGGTTCTACCTGCAAATGAGTAAAAAATAGTTTCTGGCCAACTGCAGTGAAAGTTCCTCCTGCCAGCAGCACCTCAAATGACTCTAAATCCTAATTTAAAATAGAGCTGTAAAATACAAATACAAGTGAATCCCGGCTGTGTGGCACCAGACCGCTGAATATAACCAGGGAATAATTCATACTGCAGTCTGCTCGGGGAAATTGAAACTCTTTGAAAGTTCCTAATAAACGAACACAGAGGTCTGTCGCCGTCAAGTTACCTCTCAGCCGTCGCTTTCCAAGAGTCTGTCCTCGCATACTGAAGTGACACGACTGAGCAGAGAGACAGAGAACATGGAGGAGATGGCGAGAACAGGAGCGAATGGAAAATGATGGAGCCAATAAAGAGATGTACAGAGGGAGGATGCATGAGATGATTGTAAGTGAGCAGGAAGGAGAGGTTGTGAATGAAAAGAGATGAAGTAGAGGACAGTAATAGAGACTAAGGAGAGAAGAGTGAGGGGGAAAAGGAAACAACAGATGAGTAGAAAGAAGAATGTAATAAACGGGTGCTGACCATCAGGCAGAAAATGAGCCACAGTCAGGTTATTGTTTCTGCCTAATGCTGCAGTAAAGTCAGTAAAATGCAGCAGATATCTCCTCATGGATTACAGCAGCTGAGTAATGAAATATGGTCTGTATCAATCATTTCTACATCACATGGAGCCCACAGTCACATGTAATGTTCAGCTGTTATCAACCGTGAACTCACCTGGATGCATCAGGAGAAGTGGAAACCACTTTGGAAGATGCTAACGTTGGTGGTTTGATAAGCAGAAGAAAGATCTTCAGGGTTTCATGTGTTCATCTTTTCCTGGTTGAGACTGCACATGTGAATGACTCAAACAGTGTTTCTTTATTATTTTATTCTGACTCGGATAAAAAAGTCAAGTGTGCGCTGAGAGAAACTCAGGAGTTGTTACCACACTTATGAAGCGATCTGAAGGGCAATCTTCTGCACATATAATCTCACACATCCAGACCTTCGCCTCATCAAGTTCAAACAGATTTGGAGAACAATTAAAAAGAAGAGTTCTCAGGCTGTCACTGAAGTCAGTGTGAGGTTGGAGAGTGCTCAGCTCCGGGAACACCACTGATTGATTTCTCTTCTTCTTCATCTCCATATGCCATAACCTAATTGGTTTAAAGTGAAACAAAACCTCGCTGTGTCTCTGCCCTTTTCCCTTCTGTTAAGCTTCAATTCCTCCAGACGGCCGTGACCTCCTGGTTGGTACGAGAGTGTAACTTTTAAGACAAAGCGGTGTGCAGCAGTTATCCAGTAGAGTATCAGGATGAATACATTAGCTAGCACCTGCACAATGGCCTCCACTGCCTAACCTTGTTCCAGCAGTGATGTAGTGATGTCTATCCCTTCAAAGGCAGCAGCGTAAGCCTGTGGATTTGTCAGGGTCCCAACAGGGTCTTAGCTGCTGGTGTTATAGGATTCCAGTGTACTGGTGGTCTTGCAGGACAGCGTGCCCTTACAAGCAGCCAGGTGCAATAATCCACTTTCAATGTGAGCCCATTGTGATAAAGCACATGAAAGCTCCTTTACAACGTGTCACCAAGGCGAAGCCTCGCTTCCATTTTCATTCCCAAACAGAAAATGACACGCTCTCCGTGGATGTCTGCAAAATTATTCAGCATTATATCAGCACATTGCAACACTAAAGCTACTGGATACCAGAACTAGAAGACTGGACATGCTGAAGCTTACATACAGAATCAGTTCCTGTCAGCCGAGACAGCATGACGGGATCAGGATTAGAATTTCACTCCACTGTAAAGAGAGAAAAGATACTGAGAACTTCACTGTAAGTTCTGATGTCCCTGGTTTCCTGTCCGGTCGCTGTCCGCGGTGCTGAAGTGTCTGACAGTTACGCTGCTATTTTTAAAGTCTGTAACTCAAAAGGATTCATGCCAATTACTGTATGAAAATAGAATAGTATATATGAATAATGTGTACAGTTTATTACTGCTGCCTCTCGAACATACCAGGATGGTATTACTTGATGTAAAAGCTCAACTTGAGTCCTTAATGTGCAAACTAAACTACAGCATTTCTTTCTGTTTACAGATTAGCTTACAGGCCATTACACTGCACAGAGGGACCGCCACGTCTGCCTCACACCACCCACGGTTCATGTGACCTACTTTAAATGTTGACAGTGGTTATGGAGGGTAACTATAACAACTACATGACTGTCTGTGTTCATATTCCATACCACATGCCAACTGTATAAATAAGTACAATCAACATAAATCACAATCTCATACTGATAAGAAGTGATACAACATGTTGGCCATCAGATGCCAAACTGCCAATGAAACTTTGCAAACAGGAAGTTGAATGTCCTTTGAAAGATGGAATATTTATCTTTTGTGTACCAGCAGCACTATTCACAAATTCATCTCCTTTGTCCCTCAACTTTTATGATAACTTCTAGTAAGCGTAATGACTGTTTGAATATAGTTAAATGTAGAGAATAGTGACTATTAATGGTGCCCTCATCCTGCACAACACAAGTAATCGTACACAATCTCTCCCGCTTCTACACAAAACATTTAGGAAGGATGCCCTTTCAGTGTCTTTCAGCTCATATTAGTATCTAATAAACATTACATTATATGTTTTAGGTGAACAGAAATAACTGTAACGCTGTGATCTAATAGAGCCTTTTACAGCCGACGCCATTAAAAATATGATATGAAGAAAGAAACAAGTGAAAGGGGAGAACATGATGGTAAAACAGAAGCAGAGTTCATGTTCACTAGCTAGCAAGTCAACAACACAAAATACTACTTACTCTGCCACGTCGGTCCAGTTCACTTCAGGACGTAGCTTTCTGTGTTGTTCATTTTAACCCTCATACACAGTAATCTTGTGCTCTTGCCTTTGACTGCAGAGTATTAACATGCAGTTGGACCAGGACCCCTTTGACACAGTCAACACATTAAACCTGATGTGGTTTTGAGATTATGGACAGTTAGCTGACCACATGCTACGGTTTAGCTAACAATCCCTCAGATTCACGGGCACTTTTCATATAGAGCAGGTCATACTCGTTATAACTTCAAGAAAAGAATCAGCATCACATAAAGATCAGAACGGATCAAGATGAACGTCTCAGTAATAAATGTCGCAGAATGCTTCTGGCTGCTTCCAAATGCTTTCCATTCCTCTTTTGTGTCCGAGTGAGCCATTTGTCACAAAGGTTGTTGAACGAGCAGGAAAAACAACAGCACATATTTATGTGGTGCATGTGTGTGTAATACATTTGAGGGAGATTGCATTGTCACCAACTGTATTGGATTTAAATACACTTGGAACTATTAACATTAATATCCATCAGATTCTTCATGTTTTCCTCCCAATGACAGAAGTATGGGGATTAAATTATTCATTTTGTCTTTCTGCATTGAAATAGAAGAGAAATTCATGGCTAAGGAGGGGGAATAGAATAGATACTAGTAGTCATTGCTTATTTATTTCCCACATAACAATTTTGCTGCTTAACATCACTCTAAGATAAGTCTAACTTTCCCCCAGCCTCCAAAATCCCCTACAACACTCAGAAAGGAATTAGTCATATGTGTGTCAGCCACCATAAGCACGCAATTTTAACGGTGTAACTAAAAGTCGGGAGAAGTATAGTTGAGGAAGCCGTATGTCTACATTATGTGAATTATTTAATGCTGCAAACAAAAAGAACAAACAGCTGGCAAAGTGTAAATGATGCAGAGAGTTCTTCCAATGAGTTTAGATGCAGTCACATAAAACAGCAAGTTCAGGTGGCTTTAAGAATTCGGTTCTTTTTAGGAAAACATCACATTACTGCGAAGAATCCACCGCGAGCGACACCCCGAGATGTTTCATGAAACGTAACATTTAGCTTCTTTTGCTTTCGCTGTTCAGAACAGGAACAGACGATTAGTCAACACATCATTTCTTATCTCGCCAGTCAGAAAAGAGCACATCCTGAACACCTTCGTCTTCCTTGCTAAATTATACTGTAGGCAACATGATGGCTCAGGTTTAAAATGAATGTAATGAGAACGATAAAGCAGAGACTGAATCAAACAGTGAAGGGTTTTGTGAGTCCAGTCGTAACTCCAGAGTCGATATATTCAGTCCAACAATCGACTGTCCATTATTGAGGATGGTCATTTCTCTGATGAGCGTAAAGATGTTGTTTCAAGAGCAGGAGCCAATGGCGAATCCCTCTTTAGCTTTTACTTCCAAGTTAAATAAGATTCTTTTATGTATTAGATGTATTAGATGTATTGGATTAATGTATTAATGTAATCTATATTAATGTATTAGATGTGCCATTGTGCTGTCAAAAATATGCAAAATAAAAGCCAAACATAAGCAGCTGGACTTCAGCTCTATCATCACAGCTGGGTTTTTACAACTACACTGGACTAGCTCTTGAGTTTAAACCGAGATCATTTGACTGGACGGTTCAACTTCGAATGATAAGCGCTCCTGGGAGGACTCACGTCAGCAGAGAGTCTCGTGACCTCCCCCTTCAACTTCACATCTCAGGAGTTTGTGCTGGTGCTACGATTTAGCTTAGCGTTAGCATCGACGAGTGTAGCTTCAAGTAAGCGTCAAAAAGAGTAAGTGATATTTGAAATATATGTATATTTTTATACTGATTTTCCACAGAACAAACACATGAGGAAATAAAAACCAGTAAACCTGGTTGTAGAATCAGGCCGGTGAATCTCAGCCCTTTTATTCTTTTGGAGATGATGTTTCTGCCAAAGCCTTGTGAACATCAGAGTGTAGCCGTGGGCTGCTGTTCACTTCTGGGGTTAAAGCCCACATGTAGTTGCTGCAGTGTTCATTGCTGTCAGAGATAAACAGCTGCTTGAATCTGGTCAAAAGGTATGTTTTAGTACTTCACAAAAAATATTGATTATATATATATACAAACACACACACACACACACACACACACACACATATATATGAGTCAGTCTAGACCTGCTCTATATGAAAAAGTGTCTACATTTACTTAAATTAGAAGAGCGAGAAAGTGATGGACTGCTGAATTCATCGATATATACAACGTTTGTTTCTGCAACTTGACTGGAGATGTTTTTTATTGACTTAGTCAAGATTAATATATAATATTAATAAACGATACTTTTTGTCCTTATTGCCTTTAACTCTCTAACAAACAGTTATCTCACGACAGTATGGATTAAGACCTTCATGTCTACAGTGAAACTTCATACATTACATTTAAAGTATTTAAAGTGACAAATCAGTCTGCTCTGACCTCTTACGCACAATAACGTTTTTTGGTTCTTGGTTTTTGTAAATTTAAGAAGTCAACAAATAAATAGATAAATAAAATATCCAACAAGCCGGAAGTGGGTATCGGTGCAGAATTTAAGCAGGATGGGATCATAGAAAGTATAGAAATAATGTATAAAGCCCTGGAGCTGCTGGGGGTTATATTCTCAGCCTCGGTCTCTCTCCCACCGTGAAGCGTAGATATTTCTAAAAGGCCTGCAGCTGCTCCGGCAGTCGTGACTGTGAACATCAATCGCAGGGTTCAGTTTCAAGCCTGTAGATATCAGTGGGGAAACCAGTCAGCTGTGTACTACTGTTAGCGTAGCATCAGTCGGGGTCAGGGCGCTATCACTGAACAGGAGGATTGCTGTGACCCGTGTGCTGATGCTGAGGGATGCTGGGAAGGCCACTGCAGATACTGTAAGTGATATTATCTTTACAAGCACATTTGAGCATAATGAACCCCCAAGAAACACAGAATACATAATGAGTGGCTTGTTTACTTTATTATAGGATGGCGTTTTCATCCATAGAAATATATGAGAACTTCTCTGTCCACCTCCGGACTAGTGCACTACTCTATATGTGGTGAACATGCAGCTGGAGAGTTTAATCAGTTTAAGAATTGTAATCTAATCACACCCTTTTGTAACCTGATGATGGAAAGTGTGCTTTTCCATATTCATTTCCCAGCAGTTTTCAGCCAGCAGGCCCAGGTGTGTGCTAAGAAAGCCTGAATGCTCAGAAACCCATGTCAAGCAAAAATAATTCCATTAACTTCATTAAAATGTAATTTTATGGCCTTGTAATCAAACCTTTCCTGATAAATTAATGTGATTTAGGCCAAGTCAAGCAGCTCATTGTGTTTTCAGACAAGGCTTTGCTTGACATTTCCCAATAATCAGTATTAGTGCCTGAGGATTTGGTTCTTTTGCTGGATCATGAATTGGTACTGATGATGATTCATTTTAATGCAATTACTTTATAATTAAATAGAAATTTAGAGAAAAGAAAACAAAAGAAAACAGGTTGAATGAATAAGGATTTACCGTCACATATTGCATTTCACTGTGACTTTTACGATAGAAGCTAAAGCATTTCCTGTTTGGACTTCATAGATCCACAAGATCTTCAGGACCTATTTTTGCTTGTCTTTGGTATTATTTTTCAGAATATTAAAATCTGCTCTGGTTCTGTTGTTTCCTACAGTGACTACATTAGGTTCTTGGGTCCAACCAGCTAGAAGAAGGTGTAATGGAAACGGGTAGTTACTGGAATACCCTTCTTCTGCCCCAGGCTATTTCAGAAGCTGAAATAACAGACAATTCAATCTTCAATCTGTAATAAATATGTTGGTCTGTATTCAGCAACGTGTTGTGGTTCAGTCTTACTAAACCTGTACAAAAGCCAGAAGGGTAAAGTGACAAACGACCACAGAGAGATGTGAATCCACCGTGTTGCACAGAGCTCTCGGTGTTAGAAAATAAAAGGTCCCGGGAGAAGCCGCTCACCACACCACAGACTCATTAATTCTGCATCATGACCTGCCTGTCTGCTGGCAGCAGCCGGGCAATGTGTATCCTGTGGGATCATTATATTAGGAGTCGGATCAGAGAAGCAACAAATAACAGGAGGGGTGGTGTTGTGGGATGGGATCAGATGTGGTTCTGTGCATGTGTGTGTGTGACGTCTGGATAAATTCTGAAATCAAAAAAGAAACAAAAAACATCACAAAATGTCTGAAGTGATGCTGGATCTAACAGGAGGATGTAGAGGAATCACACAGAGCCACAGGGGCTTAACCTTTAGTTTTTTATAAATCCTCACACTTCCTGAGAGGCGACGTACAGCATTATTTTACACATGTGGTCCCCAGAACAGAAAACAGCACCAAACCTGCAGCCTCTACAAGCACATCTCACTTGGTTCAGAGGCTTTCCCAAAACATGAAACCAAATTAACACCAACCTCCACTGAGGATTAACAGAAACCACCGCCCAGCATCAGGGAAAGTAAGAATTCAATTATAACACAGGAACACAAACCATGTCCTGCCTTTTAGGGATGTGGAATCTCTTACAGTGTGAGTTTACCTCAATCGATGGCAGAGACGACAAAGACTTTTACATGCCGGCACAACTCAAGACAGCATTTGATTGTTGAGTTGGTTGTGTGAGGGATTGAAATACTGCTCGGACACTCTAGTTTTACATCCATTAAAATGTGGGGTTTATTACCTGGAGCAGTATGAACATGATGTGTTGATTTCAGGCTTGGATAGTTGTTGGAAATATCAGAGCTTTCAGATTAATCGGAATAAATCTTTCTCGGTCATAATTACAAGACATGAAGGTTATTTATGTTGAAAACTGGAAATTACATTACCTACAAAATGACATTTTGATGATCAGATGCTAGATGTTAGAAATAGCATTTTATGAAAGAATAATTTAGTCAGCTTTTGTAGACCTCAGCCATGAAGAGGTTTTCTTCCACAGTTAGGTGGTACTTTAGGAAACCTCAGCTTGCAGCTGAGGAAAGAGCATGAGGAACTGTGATTTTCTCAGAGACTAAGTGGTCAGTACTGCAGCAGACTCACCAAAGTAGAACAAAATGCTAGAAATAGCATCATCAGGTTGACCTCCACACCTGTGACAGTCTCATCAAACCATCAAACACTATGAGTTTCACTAAACAGATTTGAACCGCGGAGCTTCAGGGGGTTTTTGCTCAGTTTTTGTCTCTGAACTGACGGTTCCTCCTGGGCCGTGGAAAAGGGCAACAGCCACAACAGAAGTCCTGTAGATCTTACAGAAGCATTCACGCTGTGCAGTCCGTACCAACTCTGACCTCCTTTACACTTCTCTCACAAGCAGCTGTCTCCAACAGACTGAGCAATATCACAAACCAAACCCTGTTTAAAGGACACACTTAGTTTTCCAATCTGTTCCCACAGTGAAAGCTGAAAGCTTGTCTAGCAGGGACAATGCACTGCACACTTCTTGCTAAGTCTTAATGAACAAACCTCGTTAGTTCTGAACGCTGACCTTTAAAATGATAATAGTGTTTTTAATTGGCTGAAACCACACACCTTAAAACACCTAATAATTACATGTCACATGTGAAACCAGATGCAAGGCCTGCTCATTGTTGTGCTTTTTTAAATTTCAAAGTCAAATCCTTCCATGCAAGTCTCAAGTCTTCAGTCCTGCTGACACATTGTCTTTGGCACATGATGCCACCATGATTACTTTCTTCATCAGTGTGTTGAGGCAACGTTTATATTAAACCAGTGTACAGTGTTGGCAGTGAATAAAATGTGTACCGTCAACATCTGGTGTTCATTTCCCGTCTGCTGCTGGTAATAAAGCATGATTAAGATCTACATGGCAGTGTTTGGACACCTCAAAGCCCTTGAAATGAATTGAAATGCTGAAGATGCAGTGACTTTTATCAAAACCAACATCTGTCAGAACGTAACAATGTGGGAGCAACAATCCTACTGACTGGATTCAACACTTTCTAGTGTCTAAACATACTTTACAGGAGACTGGGTAACCTCTACTGGTCATAGCAGATATACTTCAGAACATGTATAAGTATATAAAGTTTGACTCATTTGTATTGGACAATCTAAAATGCTCCACAAATGTGTGAATTACCTTTTGAAGGTGCAGAATATGTTTCAGGCCAGACCTGCAGAGACCAGTGAAAAGCACTCAAGAGTCTGTCCTGCGCCTCCCGTTAGCAGAGCAGCAGCAGCGACTGAAACCTATTACTTCTCAAATTGCAACAAAATAGACCTCCGCAGCCATATTGTTACTTAAAACTCCAGCCTTTCAAACCACCGGTTGCCGGTTCATTGCCTCAGTGCCTTCCGGCAATTGAAAGAGCACAAAAAGATTTGATCAGCTCCTGGGAGTCGAGCAGCAGGGCAGCAGCGGTGAACACGTGAGCCTTTCTGTCGCAGCAACTGGAGCTGCTTTTCTTGCTTAAGTTATGTGTCGTGCTCTCAGCTCTTCAGGGTAAGATGCTGTCTCACCCACAAACACGTACATCACATATATGTTCAGTGACATGAGTTCACAGTTGAAGAGAAAATGCTCATTTACTTGCAATATTAGGTTTTAAGCAGCTGTGTCTCTTCTTCCTCAGCAAATACTCTGACTCTGACTTTAAAATGACATTAAGCTAAATGTTCCTCTTTGGATCGCTCCAGCCGGAGGCGACAAGAAACAAAACAGGCTTTTTAAAAAGGGAGCTTTGAGAGGAAAAATGGAATCATCGCAAATTAGGTCCTGATCTCGTTTGGATGTTCATTCAAGCGTGATAACATTTACATTTCAAATGGCAAAGTGTCAGAGGTGCTTTGTTTCTGCTGACGTTAGCAGTAACTGCAGAATCCCAGAGGCTACTGAAGAAGCAGCGAGGAACATGTCAGGAAAATCTGCTCTTTATTTGAGCTCGTTGTGGTTAAAGGGACATTTCACACACAAAGGTGAGTTCACTACAACGCCCGGGAGGACAGTGTCCTCTGTCACTCTTACCATGGAGCCTGCGCTGCATCTTGGGACATGAAGTTTGACAGATGTGGTAATTTAGCAGACAGGAAGGGTATCATATAATTCAGACAGTAGTTAGTCAAGTGGGGAAAAAGGTTCACGTCCACCTCACAGTCGTGATTTTTATGTGACTGGTGGCATCACAGGAAGTTCCCTCTAAACAAAATATAATAGTAAATTAGAATATAAACTCTAAAACAAAATCCAGCCAATTAAAAATTAGTTTACCCGCCAACCAGAAATAATGGATGATAGGCCATTATGATTAGGTTAATTACAACTGAATAATGCATGAAAAGTCTTAATAATAAAGGTTTTTCCAGTCGCCCATCACTGCATGAATGCTGTATGATAACAAGATACTACTGGTTGCATTATGGGAAAATGGAACTTGACCCTAATAGTTACTAAAAGTCAGGACGTCATGGATGCAGACCTGTCTGGCCCCTGATCTTCAACAGGCCTCTTTTCATTGATCATCAAGAAAAAGCCCCGGGATGAAAATGTATTTCTTTATTTATTAAGAATTGAGAATGTGTGATTGCTTCTGTGTTGTGTGTCAATACTTCTCTTTTCACACGTAGCGACAGTGTTCGTTGTGACATTCAAAGAAAGTCTGGAGGCTTCTGACAAAGTGCACGATGATGTGATGAACGTGCACAAGAAACACGCAACGACAGCGAGGGCCAAACAACAAGGACCAAAACAAAGACGGCCACGCTCCATCTCTCCTGAATTGAGCTGCTTTTTTTCGGGTTCCTCCCTCTGACTTTATAATGATTGAAGAGTGCAGATGCATTGAGGGAAAAGACAGATTAAACAGTGCCAACAAAGACTGATCGCCTGCATAGAAATGTCAGCGCAAGTCATTTTCCAGAGAACTCACTGCAAATGCGACTAATTCAAAAGGCAGGTTTCTGATGAGACTGAGGCTTTCAGTCCCTGCTGACAATAAAAGAAGCGGCAAAGAACATGAGCGAGAGAGAATCAGTGAGGAGAAAAATGTATTTTGTGAATAGAGAAACAGTGAGGTACTTACCTGGCACCTGCGTGTTATTTCAAGTGCTCACCTGGCTTTAAAATATGATGAAATGTAGATGCAGTACTCAGTCAAGAAGTGTTGAGCCCCAGAGGAAGAAGAAGTTGCTTAACTCGGTGCTGAGACACAATAAACCCTGAGCTCGGCTCCAGGAATATGCAAACACAGCCACTGCACCGGTCCCAGAAGTTACTGAATCCTTTTACCTGCAGCGGCACTTTTGCTCCTTTTAAATGAGTTTTAATGAGTTTATATGTGTTGTGTCGCTCGAGGCGGGACCTCCAGGTGTCAGTCAGTCAATCAGCTATCCACAATCAGAAGCAGGTTTATTGCCAAGTAGATTTTCACATAAAAGTGCACAACGGTCAAAATAAACAAAGGAAGGTATATAGAAAAAATAGACATATTCTAAAATGAAGACATATACAGCGTCAAAACTTAGGAGGATGTTCACAGTCGTGAAAAGATAAAGTTTAATCTGAAATACAACCTTTGAGTAGTTGCTACTCAGGTTGAGTAACTAAAAGTTTTTTGGTGTTTACTTTTGAATGTCAGGGTTGTTGTTGTTGTTGTTGTATTGTGTTATTTTCATTTACAGCTGTGGTTTCTTTTGATTAATCTCCTCCTTTTCCTATAAATCCTCTTATTTAAGGGCAACTTCAAGTTACAAACATAATGTAGTTATGTTTGTAACTTGGGCTCTATGAATTCTGGATGGATGGAGACAGCATGTAAATAATAATAAAATTAAAAATGTTTTAATCCTTAAAAAGTAATATTTAAGATAGACTCAAGGTGGTACAAACATGACCTTTTTACTAAATGCACATATTCAAGCAAGTGAAGTGAATTAAACATGTAAGTCCACTTTACTGAATGTATTTGGCTTTAGAAGTTTCAAACAATACACTGCCTGAACTCTGGAATATGGGTAGAAAAATACTACGTATTTCACACACTTCATGTATGAAAATGTATTTTAAATATGGAAATTATTCAAATGTTTCACTTGAGGCCGATTAGAGCTTGTTATAAAGTGGAATTTGAAGTGACATGAGTCCTAAAAAGTCCTTATCGCTGCTGTGTTTATGCAGAGCTTTGAATGGCATAAGATAATTTGCTCACCCACAAAATGACACTATTTAGCATTCAAAAGACCAGCACCAGCAGATAACGCCCCCTTATCACTGGACCGGGATGTAACAGAGTTGAACTGCATTAAATTATTCAGCCTCTCGGTTTTGTTTTGCCTTGAGAAAATATTAGCATTTTAGATAAATGACTGAACGCAGCTTTTATCTCTCTTTTTAGAACTTATTATTTAACACACTGCCTCTCAGTTTGGAGACAGAAATAAGCAAGGATAATGAAAGGTGCTTTATATTTCATCCTGAGGGTTATATAACGAGTTTATGACACAGGGTTTTTCTTTCAGACGACCATCAAGTGCCCGAGTGTTGGAGGTCTTTAATCAAAATTTACTGTAGTGTCCAGTTATACGAGCAGTTTTATGGATGCATTAGCAAAAAGATGAATGTCTTCATGGAGTTGAGGGATGTCGGAGTGACCCTGTCTAAGAAGGCCGCATTTGAAGTTACAAAACAGATGCTAGGACAGGAGGATCACTTCTGATTCAGAGATATGGCTTGATCAGCCACATCAATGCTTCGCTGGAAGAAAAGGGAATCAATCCAAGATGCTTTTATGTGTCTTTATACTTTGTCTCACTGAGAACAAATGTGACTGTACGACTGAAGTGACTGTACGATACTAATGAGACGTTTTCATCCCTTTTATCACCTTTTCATCACTAGAACGAACGATGAGTCTGGACCAGCGGGCTGTGAGCATGTCAAGCAAAACGTAAGGGATTTACAGACCTGAAGATATAAAAAGTATCTATCCTGTGGCCTCTGGGTGAGAAGAGGTCAGAAACCAGAAAACTGTGTTGAATTTATGCAAGCTGAGAATCTGAGAACAAAAGTATTCTGCAGGTAAAGGTGACAAATGACAGATAACTTTATGCATGTGCCTCTTTCTTTCTTTTTGGACATGCCACTTGTCTCCGCTGTTGGTGGAGAGTGAAGGACGTTTTAGTCCACAAAGGGTTTAATGATGGACAGGAAGCCTTTGACTCCCTGCCAAGTCTGCCCTCTTCCCATCCAACTGGACATTCTGCTCTTACACGATCCCAGATGATGAGAAATAATTAAATATAGGCTGGTATTAAACAGACCCCCAAAATCCACACAACACCCTGAGCGCCTGCGGTAATGGCTTCGTAAACAGCCCGCTATTCTGGTACGTAATGACCCGTGAAGGAACCCCTTCTGTGAGCCAGTAGCTAAATCTAGCCGATGGCTTTTGGCCTGCTCATGAAATGTGCTGTGACACTGACAGAGTGGGACAGGTGGCAGAGACTGGAATGGATGCCGAGGCCGACGTCGCTCACTGCTGCTGCAGCCGAGCGTCTGGCACTCTGTGGCCGGGAGTCGGAGCTGCTGAGGGGTCGCCAGAGATCTTCCAGGTCACCTCCCGACGCCGCCAACAAACCCGGAGCAACAGAGCTGAAAGCTGGTGTCTGGAAGTTAATTTGCCATTCATTTGTCCTGCAGGGAGTTTGGTTGGTAGTTGTAACAGTGCAATGTGGACGCACCAAAAGAGTACATGTGTTCCTGAAGATCACGTCAGCCGTCAGGATGCTTCATACACTAAACAGCTGTTACACAGAGGCTGTACAGCTGTGTCACAATATAATGATGCATCCAGGTGGGTCCAGGATGACCTGCATACTACAATATAACAGCAGTAAATGCAGTAGATATTATACTGTATATAACAGCCAGGCTACAACGTGTATGTTGAGGTCTGGGTTGGGGCTGTCACCTTTTATGTCAAATTTAAATGCATGAGGAGAAAATAGTCAATATTCAAACTGTAATCGCAGTTCCAAAAAAACCCTGAGGTTGGAATCTAAGTATTTCTTTCATTAACTAAACAAAATTTTTGACGTTAGCTTCATTAACTTCTTTACTTGATGGCTAATTTAGCAAAAGAACCACTGCAACACCTGCAGCAGAGGCTAGTGGTGTCACGATGATATGATGGTGGACATATGGCCCCAGCTAGAATGGTTAAATCAGTAAAACATGAATGATTTCAATCTTCTTCTATAGTGCAACGCGTCTTCATCCTTCTCATTTCCCTGAGACGAACATGTTACATGATATTCATAGAGCTTTCATTGCTATGGCGACATGTTACCAGCCCGCCTGTCTGTCGGGTTTGTTTGGTGTCACTTTGTCACGTCGAGGCTGGAGACGTCTGTGTCATCGTACAAAGAACAACGGCAGCAAAGGTTTCGTGAACAGGACTGAACTTCATGTTTAATGGAATATTTGCCAGACATGTATCTTGCATACCTGGCAACCTTGTATGAGGTCCCACATCAGAGTCTGAGAAGCTGGTTTACTTCTTGCTTCTAACCCTAAAGGAGGAACGTTTTCCCTCAGAAAGCTTCATGTTAACGGGCAAGTGACGGGCAGTTAGACATAAAGATACACATCGTTCTCTGCTTCAGGAGAAGAGAACCTGTTGGTACTTGAATAGAGGCAGAGGTTTCCTGACTTTCAGTGCCTAGTTTAGATAGTTTAGCTCCTGTGTGAAGCTGCATCCTATATTTCTGATGATCCTTTTATCCATCGAATGCATCACAAGACTTCAGCTGGATTAATGCATGCTGGTTTGTATTTGACTTTCTTCACTTTTGTTAATAAAAGATAAAATAACAGCAGCCTTACTCTTAAAGAAATACATTGTTTTTGTGTGTATAAGAACCTCTGTCACATCTCGGGCCGTGACCCAGCAGGATACCATGGTAACCAGTTACTGTACATTTACATCTGTTGGCCTCTGAGAGTACCGTCACATTGTTTTAAAGTGGAGATACTGAGTGAGAAACGGTGGCGTTACTATTTTTAGCAGTACTCATTTTCCAGGCCATTAGGAGCTCCTCTTCACCTGCTGGCTCACTTACGTTAGAGCCAGAGAGTCATTCAGCGCGCCGACATCCAGTCATACACTGTAGAGACCTAAGATCTTTCTCCTTTTTAGTTTGAGGGTTTTTCATTGCAGGTCAACGTCCTTAACTCTTTAATTCCTTGTCACAGTAAATAAACTGCTAATGACACTGGTGGTTTCTTTAGCCCTTCATCCAGTCAGTTTAGTTCACCTCTCGCCTCCTTGTAACCGTCTTTATACGTACGTTGTCTCCCCTGTATGGAAATAATAATCACAGTTACTGAACTGATGAGATTTTTTCCTGTTCTTTATAAATGTAAATGGACATTTCCTGTTCCAGAGAGACCTGGCCAATAATGCAACCGCTGTGTCTGTGTCACATTCACAACCATGAATATCAAACAACCCTTTTCATGTTGTCGTTCACTTGCCTGCAAGATTTAAAACCACATTTCAGCTTTGAGCTGCTTTTTAGTTTCACACAAATAATTGTTGTGCCTCATTCTTTCCTCAGATGTGTTAAATTAACCTTTTGAACACAACAATTCCTGCAGCTACACTTTCTAATGTGATGAAGCTGAAGCTGATGTGTTAACTGGAACACTGATGTGACTCATTCAGCGGTCGACGTGTCTGCACATCAGCCCACCTCTGCACGGCGAGCCAAACGGGAGAGTCGCGAGGAGGTCAAGGATGACGGCGGCAGAGGGGGGGTTTACCTGCTCATTTTAATTGAACCTCAGCAGATATTAAACTGCGAGCGAGCCCACGCACGACAGCGAGAAGCGCCTGTAAACAGAGCGGGTTCACTCGGAGGATACAGTTCAACGATGCAGATGAGTCAGTTTGGGAAATAGGTGGAGAGCAAAGGAAGCTGTCTGGCATTGTTTCCCCTCCTGCATTCAAACAGGACCAACACGTCAGCCGCAGGAAACGACAGGGTGCGTGACATTTCTTTATGTTCTCCTACAACAACTACAAAAGAAGAAACAAACACGTTTCATGCTTTTGTTCAAGCTCAAATCCAGCTGTTCCAGAGTCAGCCGGTACTTTTAATTAGCTCACGTCTCACATGATACGCTGGCGTGTGTCTTTTGTTAGTGCGACACTCCCATGTGAAATTGATGCCATGCCTCTCTCTGAGAAGCAGATAAGGGCGGAGATAATCCAAGTTTCAGCTATAAAGCAGCGCTGGAAAAGTTGTGAACGCAGAAATTCGATCAAAGCACTGTTTCATGTTGTGTTTCTATTGCAAAGCTGCACACGACAGATCTCTTTCCAGGAATATATTGATTATTACAGCACGAGATGCAGAACTGAAAACAACTCATTTCTACGACGTGAACGCTCTCTTGTTGCAGTCCATCCCCTCCCAGGCGAACAGCAGACAGTGAACCTTACTCTGGAGCTCAGGAACATTATTATATATTCAAACGACATCATTTTGTAAAACAAGCATATTTATCATTCCCAAAGGGTGCAAGCAAAGTAAAGCTACTGGAAAACAAGCCTCCCTTGAACCTTGGAAGCAGAGTTGGGCGCCGCTCTGCTCTGCTGTGTTGAATCTCAAATGCATTTCCCTGCTGGAGGACTGCGAGATGCTTTTTTCTGTTTTGTTTTGTTGCAACAGTGATGAAAAAACCCAACATCACACAACCACACCAGACGCAGGCTGAAGCAAGTTTCTGTTTGAAAGTGAAATGTGGCTTCATCTCCCAGCAGGCCACGCTGAAGACTTATAAATACAAACCCAACAATAATAATTAGCAAATCCAGAAGTACTGACTTGTTTGCCAGACACGAAATGGCAACACGGCCGTCTGTGGTCCATTTAATTGCAGAGGATTATGGTGTTCACCAAAAGTCAACACCAAAAATAGACCTGATTGGAATAACAGCGTCCACTGAACAACAAGCGTTCAGCCTCCTGAATCAGCAAGCATCCACTCTGCTGAAGGCGGCGACTGCTTTGTAGTTTGACAAGCGATCATTCAGCAGCACATAAGAGCAGGGCGAATGTGCACCATTAGAAGAAACCTTTGTGACATGCTATAAAGTACTGGAATGTAGCAGTTGCACAAGTGAGTCAATGTTTAAACATAGCTAACGTTAGCCACCAGAAGAAGAGCTACGCTGAACAACACCAGTGTGTGCTGAAGATGTATTACTCATGAATGTTACTCTGAACTTGTAATGTTCTTGTTGTTGTTGATGTGTGACAGTCTCGGTGTAAAGACACCAAACCTGAACATCAAGCTGAAGACTGGGAAGCTAAATCTTTCCCGCCGCTGTTTCTTTAAGCACGACCCCCCCGACAGACAAACAGGACAGCCGAGCGTTTTCCATCACAGCAGAGGAGAGCTGGTCCTTCAGTCTGTCAGGGAGGCCGGGAGGACGTGTCAGCGGCAGCTAATGGCGATCGCTTGTCGGCTCTGCGGGGGCTGAGGGGGCGCCTGCCAAGTGGAAGCTTGACCTCGTCGAAAGGGGATCTTGTAGGGTCATTAGCTGAAATAATTGATTATTTATAGTCAAATCAGAGATGCCCTTGATAGCCAGCGCTGGGGTGGATGATTGCTCAGCTGGCCTGTGGCAGTGTATAAATCAAACTGTTTTCTTTAGCTTTTTAATCGGGGAAGGAGTGCAGGGCTGCATGGAGAAATAGGAGGTGACGTTAATGATGCCATCAGATGTGGGTTAAGAGGAGAGGCTGGCTGAATTTAATGCCGCTCATCAGAGACACAACGGGTCACAGCGTGCGGCTACACAGGAGGAGGCAAATAAATAGTTTCCTATTTGATGAAATGCATCATTTTGTGACGACCTCCTCGCCACTATCTGACCAAAACAACTCCAGAAACTCCAGATAAAGATTCCACCATGAAACCACCGTATAATATTTGTCTTTTCGTTCAATTCAACCAAGAGACTCTGATGATCAGGTGTGTCGTGATTATTGATTTGATTTGAGCTCCACACATACAGTACTAATGCATGTGGACATATTCGTGAAGCTTTAGCTCTGGGCCTGGGATACAAACACTGAGCCTCACAGTGTTTGTATCCCAGAAATCTGCAGAATTTAAGCTGTTAAAGCAGCAAATGAACGCCCTCAGTTTCGAACAGACGTGCAATAATCACGAATGGATGTAATGTCAGGGTGTCCACATACTTTTGGCCAGTCAGTATGATCTCTTCTTCACATTCCACTATCTAACAAGAGGTAAAATGATAAAAAGCAGCATCCCTGCGTCTGGCCTTCATCACCATCTGAGTGCAGATGGAGAAACAAGCAGCAGGACAGGGAGCGGACGGGAGGCGGCGAGCTATCTCCGGCCTCAGCGTGATTCTAAACGACACCATTAAACGAGGTCGTAATTCTCATTTTATCTGGGCCCACACGCGCTCCGAAATGATGACCTCCTGCAGCGGCTGCGAGGCCGGACGCTCGGACGCGCTGCAGAGGGCCAGCGGGGGAGCCGAAAATGAATGCAGAGAGCCGCGGGGCACCGTTATTAGGGGGCAGAGACGGCCTGTTCCGGCCTATTGTAGGTGAGGACCCCCCAGCAGCAGGATGTGGGTTATGTTGGGGTATTTCAGACAGGATGAATAAAGCATCAGCTAGTTTCCACTGTGGGGCAAGTTGGAGCTGATCAGGCCAGAGCCAAACTCAATGTCAGAGACTGTCAGTAGTAGTATCTGTCCATCTACGCTGCAACCGATTCAATCTTTTCTACTAAGTGATGAATGTTTTAATAGTGACGGAAGCTTCCTGGACCCATATTGATGTTTCCAGCGTGTTGGTTTTCTTCGACCGTCCAGTCCAAAACCCAAAGATAATCCGTTTATTATGACGAGAACAGGTGAGTCAACAGCATGTCGTCACATTCGAGAGGCTTGAAGTACCAAATACTCTCTCTCTCTCTCTCTCTCTCTCTCTCTCTCTCT
>JAVQJL010002837.1:0-23535 GCA_036024295.1 Nannoperca obscura
TTGTCCCTGAAAAAAAAAAAGAAATAAAATAATGTCATATCATATCATTTCAACAGTATACCGATTTTAGACATTACACCCATTTCACACACACACACACACACACACACACACACACAGCTTCCTGATCTGATTAGTGGACTGTGGTGCCCTGTTAGCCTGATGATAGCCCATTTCCCATTTTCCCATCAGGCCACTGTCCTGACCTCGTCCTGCATGGGACATTTGTAGCAGCAGGTGACAAAAGATTGTAGGAAGTGAGACAGCGTGTGTGCGCCATGTGTGTTATGAACCCCCGCCATCAGTGCGAAGCCTGCTTGTTTAAAAAATGCAGATGAGCAACACCATTTGGCATTTTGTTGCCCACCTAAAATTGTAAATCTTTGTGGTTTTTTATTTATTTATTTTATTTTTTTGTCAAATAGTGAAGACAGAAAACAAACAAACTGTTCAAGGCAGGTTTTTTTTTAAGCCAACTTGTTGTTTAACTTAGCAATTCAATGGAAGTTTCCAGAGAAGAAAATGTCCCCATGGGAAGTTTGCACATTAAACAATTTATATAAATAGCAGCCTGCTAACTTTTTTTATTCAGACAATCTAGGGAACAGGTGGTCAGATATTTTCCTCACAGTATGGGGCGACCTTATAGAGAATTTACTGTAATATTAGTAGGTGGTGATTGAATTCACCAGAAGAAGGGCTTTGAGAGCAGGGTTTTGCTCTGACTGTGGTGACTTGAAAGCTGCAGTCCTTCTGTCACCTGTGTTTCGGTTTTTCTTGTTTTTCTTCCCAGAATGTGTGGTCAATCTGTCTTCATGACCCTGACACACACACACACACACACACACACACACACACACACACACACACACACACAAACACACACTGTACAACATTACTAGACCTACTGCCTCTTCTGCTTAAGCCTCTGCAGTAGTAACTAAGACATTCAGATGTCAGATAGTTTACAAAGAAAAAGCCATAATCCAAAACTGAAGGCACACAAATGAGAACTACTGAGAGAAAAACAGTTATGCACTAAATTAACTGAATGCAGCCTCAATTCTCAAAACTCAATGAATGAAAAGAACATTTAAATACACAAAATCTAAATGTACGAGGTCAATGAAAAACTGGCCTAATAGTTAATTTAAATATCTAAAGAATCCATGTGCATTCCCATGGCTCTAAACTCAGCTCTTTCACTGTGATTTGTAATTGGCCAGCATCAAATATGAACCATTTGAGTAACTCACGAACTTTACCTGCGTTTCTACCTGAGGAAACAGGGACTATGACTAGGGCAGAGTCAAGTAGAAAATGTTAGCAGGTTTGAGAAATGCGCAGCAGAGCTTCATCACCTGCTGAAAACAAACTTTCAACAAAACGTATTTCTCCAGTTCTCCCCAAAGCTGTTACTTTCTGTGTGTTGTGTCTGTGAGAAAAGGAGAGAAAGATAACATTTTTCTGTGTATCAATCACTTTGTCTTCTTCAACTGTCTTTTTTAACAAGAGTAACACACTCACTTTAAAGCGATGCTGCTTTGAAGGCTCATGGTGGAGCTAACGCTAACTGCTGTATGCACTGCTGCAATCCCGAGTGAAAACAAAAGAGACAATAAATAATAAATGGTGCTCTTTAAGCTGTGTTCCTAACATCAAAAAGTAATTCTTCTAATATGCATCTAATATCCCATATTTTGTCCTCGGTGGAATCTAATGAATAACAAAGCTATACCAATTAGGTGCAGGAAGTTACTGTTAATTACATTTCTAAGTTCTTTTATGTAGTTAGCATGCATTAATCACAATGTTATTTTTCCAAATCCCATTTGTGGTTAAAGCAGAGTCAAAGTGTATTTGGAGTGGATTATGGCTCAACTACTGGATGTAAAGATCTCTGATAAACTGCAACGGACCGTGATACATTAGGGCTGCATGTTACCAGATAAGGAAAAAAACCCACATTTCTTAGAGCAGCATAATTCAATAATATGCATTCAGATTAATATTGTTAGAATTAAAATATGGAATTAAAGACCAGACGAGACAAAGTCCATTATAATTAGAGACAGAATAAAGTACTGCAATATCTAGCAGGTATGATGTTTGTATTGTTTGTCATCGTTGTTTAGCATGTATGTATGCTAACGTTTGCTAATTAGCTCAAAACACAAAACAGCTGAGGCCAGTAGTAGAACGTTTTAGACAAACTAAAATTTTGACCTGATGATGCAGCTAGATGGGAAGTTAAGGGATCACCAACGTTATTACAATTCCTCTGAAAGGAAAAATTTATGTTTGTGACACATTTCATGGTAATCCATCCAACAGTTGTCAAGATATTTCACTCAAAATATAATGTTAACCTTATGTTTAGCGCTAGAGGAAAAATCAGGGGATTACCAGAGTCATCAGGATCTATCATCTAAGCACCATGAATGTCTGTACAACATTTTGTGCCAGCCCATTTTGTAGATGCCGACATATTTCACAGGTCCAGTGAAAACTTTGACCTGTTGGTGGCAATATATGAAAAGTAATGGTTTCACCAAAGTCAGTAGGATTCATCCTCTGGGGACCATAAATATCTGCAAAAACTTTCTTGGCAATCCATCCAATAGATATCTTAGCCTGGACTAGAATTGGTGGACCGACTCACGGGCCGACTGCCAGACTGGCTAGAAAAGGCAATAATGTAATAATAAATATGTAACAACAATTACAACATTGGCTGCACTGAGTAAAGTGGCATGTGTACGAGGGCTGGAGGGAAACAATAATTGTTTTCCTGAGGTCAAAGAGAGAGTGTATAGAGATACACTTCCTTCTAATCAAATCCAGTACAACAGTCCCCAGTTTCCTCCTCTCCACTCTGTATACACCAGAAGAAGGAAATGCGTGCCTAAACAGGAAATGTCAGATGATAAAACTAGGAAGTAAGAGTTAGATTATCGAATCACAGAGGAAGAGAAAGTTTAAAAACTATGAGATATTCTGAAACTTTAGACCTGGACTCCCTAGTGCTTGGGTTCCTAGCTTTCTTAAAACAATGTAGCCTATCCATCCATTAACGTTCACCCTTCTCTCATCACCCTGACACCTGACTTTTGAAAGAGCTCCTCTCAGTCTGTCTGTGTAGTTAACTCAGACGTCAGCAGGCAGAACAAACCAACAAACAACATACCAAAACAAATGATGGGGGAAAAAATGAACTTTTTCAATGGGGATGCACAATAGAGCTTGTCAACATATGGACTGTTTCTAGCCAGGCAGACCCTATAAATAGACGAAAGCATTAGTGAGAGGAAGAGAAAAAAAAGGAGCAGGAAGCAGTGAAAGACGTGGAGGACTGCATCAGTGTAACCACCTCCTCTGACCCTAATCCAATATTTAAGAACCAAGTCAACCTATTGGCATCCATTAATCCTGAACTGGATTACAATCAATGGGCTCCTCAATATCTCCTTATTCATTCATTCATCAATACCTAAAGACTACTCCTGGTCCCTATGTGTCCCAGCTGTCACATGCTTGTCACTGCTCCCTAAGCGCCACCCCTTGGTCTCCATTTCTTTTGCCATATTGGCAATTTCGGTCAGTTAGTTGGTCCACCAACCAGCCTATACCAAACAATATCAACAACTATTGGATGGATTGTGCAGACATTCATGGTTCTCAGATGATGAATCCTAATGACTTTTCCTCTAGCATCACCAGCAGGTCAAAACGTTACTTTGTACTTTGACCAATACTTTTGATTATGACCAAATATCTGCAAAAATAATGACATTCCCATCATCCTCAGCTGCACTTTGTGTTTAGCGCAAATGTGCAAATATCAGCACGCTAACACTAACATTGAAAGATGGTAAACATAGAAAACATTACACCTGCTAAAGATGAGCATGTTAGCGTGCTGATGTTAGTATTTAGCTCAAAGCATCGCCGTGCCTAAGTACAGCTTAACAGAGGCACAAATAAAAAAAATAATTTTAAATATTGGCAGTTCAAAGCCACGCTTTCATATTTTGTTGTTTTCAGATTTTCTTCATTTGTAATGATGGCTTTGAAATCCCCCTGCAGATCCTGTCACGCCACAGCTGATGACCCATCTGTGTGTGGGAGAATGGGGATGCTAGCGCGTGACACTCACACTTGGTGATCACATGCGCGTGTGAGCTGGCGTGTCATTGTGCACAAAGTAAATCAATTAAGCAAAAGGAAATCTCAAGGGAGAGAGAGAGAGGCTCCTGTCCTCAACTCCCCAAAGACCCTTAAAATACACATATAATTTAAAATGTAATCTGTGTTTCCATTACAAGGCCTAACAGTTCTTTAGACGCGTGTCTGGTCTTCACTGTTGGACCCCATAATACTGCGTCCCACAACAACAAATCAGCTCTGATTATATTTCCCTCGCTGTATCTCATACTTGAGCATCAAAGCAATGTTGATTAATCAACTCCGTTTTTAATCAAATTAGGTTATGATGAACCATTAAGTCTAATCCAGTCAGGTGTTTTAGTCAGATAGACAGCAAACATTTATTTGAGTCTTAGGCTTATTGAGTGTTTAATGGACGATACTGAAGATATAAGGCATGAAAACCACTATTCCAGATTGCATGATGGGTTATTTACGTACACCACCACTTACTGTAAACAAAGACAAACATTTAATTTACACTGAAACCACTGCAGGTTGGGAAGTCAAACCCCAGTGCTCAGAAGGTTGAATTCTCCCTGAGGGGAGCGGTGAGAGGTTATGGCGGGTTATGGGAGGGTGCATGTGGTGTGAACGGGGTGGGGTGAGCATCTAGGGTACGCTTAGCCTCTTCAGGAGGAAGACCCAAACCCTGCCCCTAAGAGGGAGATCCACAGGGATGGACTCACCCCGTTCTATTAGAAATTCATGAATTAATCTATTTCATTGGTGTTCAACCTGTGTGAGCATAATAAACACATAAAAATGCAATAAATAGGAATAATATTAAAAAAGACAATAATCTTTATATTTTTATATATATATATATATATACACACACACATATCTGACACAAATTACTCATAACAATTCAGCTTTGTCAAAACATCCTGGAGCAGTCCACTCCTCACCCCCCGCTCTCCCACCTCCATTCTCACCCTGAACCTTCACCTTAACCCCCCCGAGAGGCACAGGGGGCGCAGGAAGGGGGACAAAGGCAATAGATGAGGGCAGTGAAAAAGGAGCAGCGTTTTAATTGACACCCTTTAAGTTATCTGCAAGATAATTATGGCCAACAGCTGTAGACGGTGCAACATGCAACAATGGGACTCATTTGCATTCTGGTGGAGGTCTGTCGGAGAGCGCCAGACCACATGAATGACACTCGAACAATGTTGCTATGTCATATATGCACACACACACACACACACACATATATGTACACATTTATACACAGTGGAAATATTCATACACAATAGACATACACACAAGTATGTATTGACACAAAAAAAAGCCTCATGCTGCTTGGAAACGAGTGGGGAAATGGTTGAATAGAAGCTGCAGACTTTTTGTTATTTCGTTACATCGAGGGGTCACGGCTCTTTAAAATCCACACTCTCCACCCTGCCTCAAAGCAACAGCGGACCCCACTGAGCTTAAGAATATGTGCTCCCCATTTTAGTCCTAATGCGAGAATTAATTATGAATTAATTAACATTACACTTAGGAGCAGCTACTTTTATATCTCTGTCTTTTCTCTCTCTCTCTCTCTCTCTCTCTCTCTCTTTCTGTGTAGTCAGGAATAACAGGAGCCAGAGCCAGAGAGAGACAAAGAGGATGGATCGAGATATGGATGCATTGTGTTCTTATGTCTAAGGCTATCTCCAGGTTATGAATTAGAGAATGTGTGTAGCGTTTGTTTCTCCCGGCGAGCACATTAAATATTTCATGGAGGGGGATAAATACTGGGAGAATGCCAGCCCCTCCCAACCTGATCCACACTGCAATTAGAGGCCCATTATCCCTCTCTCAGCCCTCACACTCTGTACAAACTGGGCCTCAAAAGCAGCAATAAAAAGCCCTGTGATGAGATATGATCACAGAAATGATGAACAGAATACTTATCTTTAGGATTTATAATGAAATTACATAGTTTTGCTAACCCGTGTATTTTTATAGGTCATTTCCCACTAAACATCAAAAAAAGAGAGGAAACCCTCCAGCTTCACACTATTGGGTTTCATTCATTCCATTTGATTTGACATATCATGCTTCTGTGCCTTGGCAATAAGGACACAACATTGCAGCATATTGGCAAGCTCATTTGCTTTTCATAGTGAGCGTTGTGTCAAAAAAAAAAAAGTGCCCCGTGGGATAAACACGTGTACGGGGACTGCGGGCTCGCCGCCCCAGCAGCAGGTGGCCCATTGCTGCCTAATGAACACCGCAATCTGTTACTATCGCAGCGGTGCTTTTCACCAGACAATTAGGCGACTAAGCATGTCATTATTCCAGGCCAACAAGAAGAGCCTCTTCTCTAATTTCATCTTTTCATTCCTGTTTACTCACCCACACTCCCCTCATTAACGAGAGATTTTCCAGTCCATGCTAATTGGTTTCAATAACATTCATTTTAGTTGAAAGGAAACGATTCTGTTAATTGAGGAGCGCAGAGAGAGGAGAGAGGAAGCGAGGAGGTGGGGGGGAAGCGGGGCTTCTTTTCATTTTCAAGTGCGTCCATGAGATGACGCTTTTGAAAAAGCGCTCTACAGGTTCAGAGCTAATGAAATTAAGTGATGCCGGCCGTGGCAAAAAGGAAAGCCCAAATTAAAAGCAATTTATTTTCATTGAGGCATGTGGCACTGTTCGGGCACAATTAATGGGCTTAGCATAGACAGAGATATGGAGAGAGAGAACAAAAAAAAAAAGAGACAAAGATACAAAGAAATGACTGGTGGCACAGACGAGTCAAGGGAGAGCAAAGTCTAGACCTGGACAGATTAACTGTAATGGTTTCTATTATTGTATTTCTATTTCTTTTTTGCTACGTTTGAATAGGAAACAGGCGCCGGCGGTTAAAATATTTAAAATAATCTCAAGATGTTTGTCTAGAGTCTGTCACAGAGTAATACTGTGTGTGGCTTGCCATCAGAATAACTACAATCCGGACTTATTCATATTACAAAAGAAAAGGTTTGCCTGCGGGGGTAATGGCATCAGCCTCTTATGAAAATGCCATAATGTTCAGTTGAGAAAATGATTATGTAACATTTCACTTCATTTTACTATTTACTTCAGTTTCACAGTAGTTACACTATAATATGATTTTCCACATTTTGCACTATTGTAGAATTCACATTATTATTATTTGTATGTGAAACACGACTTTCTTTTGTTGAGAAAAACAATCTCACCTCAAGGTCCGTTTAGCAGCTGTTCTGGAGCTTTTGATTCTTTCATATGACCTTCATCAGTAGATGGATTTTCCCAGATGTCATGGAATTATATAATTTACTTTTTTTTTGAGCAATGAAAGTATTTATTTATTACATTCATTAAGAGCTAATTATTTGTTTAACTCATTTAATTTGATTAATTCCTCATTTAAATAATGTTGTTTGAACACCTAAGATTCAATAACAACTGGGCAAACACCATCTGCTGATGAGGGCCATGTGACAGGATTGAAAGCTCTAGAGGAGATACTAAATGGACCGTGTGGTGGGATTTTTTTATGTGTTAGAAATAAAGTGAATTGTAAAATTGTAGGTGTTAAAATGAATCAAAATGTGTTAAATTAAGACTTAACTCTTTATTAATTAAATAAATAAAAAGGAAAAAAACATCTAAAAGAACATCTACAATTTCATGACAAGTGGGCAAACTCCATCTGCTGGTGAAGATCATGTGAAATGATCAAAAGCTCTAGAACAGCAACTAAATGGACCATAGGTGACAGTGTTTTGTTGGTGTTTCCAAGGTCAAGAATGAACTCTGAACTTCATGACTCATCAGGAAATGTCCACTATCATACAAAAACTAATAGCATGACCTCAAAGTGCCAACCACTGATTAGTCAAGTTCATTTCTACATCATTTCTACAACATGTAACACCGTCTATCCCCAATAAGCAGAAACTCTAAGTATTATACAGGAAATCATAGCTTAACAACCACCACAGTCTTATCTCACCATGTCAAAAAATGTATTTATTGCCTGAACTTTCTGCAGAGTTCAAGCTACAGTAGTAAATGCAATTTTGTAGGCCTTCCAGGCAGCATCACCAAAGCCTGAGAAATGAGTCTGTAATCCTTCCAGGAAGTATATCAAGTGTTAGAGACTGACATCGATGCCAATAGCAGAGCCACGGTTAGGGCCATAACCCCTCCACGGCATTCAGACACGGTCAGTCAGCTGCCTAACCAGCCGTTGTGTGGTAGTTTAGTGACGGCAGAGTGAGCATGTTAATGGCCTGTCTAAACAGCCTCAGCTGGGGGCAGCAGTGAAGGGGGGAGGGGGGAGGGGGGGCTCTGGTTGGAGGTGTGGCAGGTTGTAGTGTGTAAAGGCATCTGGAGACCACGGGAAGAAGAGACAGAAGGGATGACTCAAGCAGCTATAATGACTAATGATCGATATGTTGACAAGCAGAGAGGGAGGGAGAAGGGAGCTTGAGATGGAAAACAATTAAAAGAATTATTTGCAGTGCTGGTTGTTTCCTAGCTGAACCATCAGTGTGTCTGTCTCTGCCTGTGTTTCAGCCAATGAGAAACCAAACTAGTATAAAGTATGACTAAATGCCCTGCTAGTCTCCGAGGAGCTCTGAGTGCGGAGCTAGTGGGAGATCAGTGCAGTTAATTTACATAGCATTTGCATTATGTCAGGACATGAGCTACAAATAGGTATGAGTGTGTGGCTTAATTAGAAATGAGCCAGGCTTTTCAAAAACACCCTTTTGCATCATAATTGAGTCAGCTCAGCGCCAGAGTAAACGGCAGTGAGTGGGGGAAAAGATGCCTGTTTTCTGAACTCGCTCAGCGATGATTGGTATTTATGATACACCTACCTGGGCTCATGTATTAATTTTTTACAAAACATTTGTGTGTGCTTTGAACAACAGCAGAGGAAACTGCCCTATAATATCTGGGTCAAAACAATTAAATATGTAATAAATGCTGTATATAAATGCTTTTTTTTCCAGGGGGTGTTGTGACTGTGAGGTTGCAGGTATTTCAATATGTGGGCAGTTTTTGATCAAGGATGTGCAGAGGTGTGTCAAGGGTTTTCTAAGTGTAAACATAAGGTTAAAAGTTCAAATTAAAAAAACAAAATTACAAATACATTCTGATTCTTTCAGCAATTGTGTCTATACAGTACTTTGTTTTCTGCAAATAAATTAAAATCCAGGAATATACGATTACACGTTGGACAAAGTTTATTCAAAGGATTATTTGATTTATACTGTTGAAAGATGATCCAGGTGAACCATGAAATATCATACAGCACCTGCAACATACTACAGCTATTCTTTCTGTTAAAGAGAGAATATTGGTTTCTAAAAGACATTTTTAGGACCCTAGAAGGTTACTTAAACAGTAGCAAAAAGTGCATTTGTTGGGGACTATTTTCAGTTGTGGATTAATACACATTTGGTGCACTAGTGAGTATTTACAGCTGCAGGACGCTGTATGTGGGACTGACTCAAAGTAAACTACAGTACCCATGTTAATCATAATGAAGGAAAACGTCACGCTGTGAAAGTGTAGCTCAATTGGATCCACACATGGCACAGAGGAAGAAACTATATCCGGCTGTATCTAAACAGAAACACAACATAAAATGAATAATCTATATATTACGTAATGTCAGATAATATGTGGTGGTTAGGGAGAAGCTTAGGGTTAAACAATCAACGACAAACAAAGAAAACAGGGCCGGCACCAAGGTCGGCAAATCACATTTCAAGGGCTAGTGTCGCCAGACTACACTAGAGGATGCCACTGACAGGAGTTGTTTGTATTGGTCAACAGTTTTCACAGATGTGGCCTTTACCAAACAATAGAAACCCCAAATGACCTGAAATGAAATCTGAAGCTGGGCTGGTCGGTGGCCAATAGGGTCTGCACCTGCATATTCTTCCTTCCTTCTCTTCATGCATTTATTGGCCTCCCCAACTCTCAGTAACTATGTCTTTATTTTCATACTGTCAGCTCAAGTTTTGAAAGTGTTTGTATATTTTTGTCTTTGTGTTGTTGCATGCGTTAATGTCTGCACAACCTGCTTTAGGTGCGTTGTACTGTAATTTTTGATTGTGATGTACGTGTGTTTTAGTATTTCAACTTGCTAAGTGATGTGCCAAAAATGTGTGTGTGTGTGTGTGTGTGTGTGTGTGTGTGTGTTGAGGAAGCGGGGTGTTCAGAGTACCTGGGGTTACCAAGGTTACCAAATTGAATCGTCCCCTCAGACATGGCTGATCTACATAATTTGGTGGTATCATTCACAGTGTCTCATGGCCCGGGTGATGAATGGCACCCGCAGAAGATAATATTTCTGCTTGGATGTAATAAATCTTATGTAAAGTGCTCCACCGTTGATATAGCAATGGCAGAGATGTGGTATAAAAAAGACACACTCCTTTTTTGCTCCCTCCTTTTCTCTTTTCTTTTATCTTTCTACTCAGTCTCTCCCATGAACAACAGGAAGTCCGACAAAATTTAGTTATTTTCTGCGATATCAGTCAAGGATCTTGATGGTTCCCTTTCAGTGCAACCACTAGGTTCATGTATGAGAAATTGCACTTGTTATGGTTGTGTATACAATAGATATACTTGATTTTTACAGTGTGTAGCTGATCTCCTCTGAGACATCTTCTCTCTTCTGCTCCTGTACCTGTTGTATTGATCGCAGCCCCAGCCATCCCCTCACAGACAGCCCGCAGTGTCCTGCTATTACCAAACCAGCCCCTGGGTCGTGAACTCGTGACCTCCTGCAGCTCAGCGCTGCTCAGTGCGGGGGCCATGACCCCCACAAGGGGCTGCAAGGCCAGGGACACTCTGTATAGCTGTTCGTGTTATTCATAGATCCCCGGTCATCATGTTTTTGCATGTGTTTATCATGCATTAACACTCATTAAAAAAAAAACAATAAAAACTGAGAACAGCTTTGTGATAGAGATCCAGATTAAGCTGCATTCTTATTGGTACAACAAAGCTTGCAGCAAAGAGAAACAGTGGAGTGGTTTGTGTAGATACAGACTTCTGTCTAACTAACTAGATATAGTTAGTTTGTCTGTGAAGAAATGTGCATCTGCAAATTAAATGCAAACTGTGTGCGTTGCTTGTAGTTTAATTTGATGTGATAACACTGCTCTAAAAGTCAAAGTCAGAAAATGTCTATTTATTCCAAAGGTTACTAATCACAATTGTTTGCTAATTAAGTTTTTCGATCTCCTTCCTCTTATTATGCCTCTTTTTAATAAGCTGAGAGTCAGGTGTACTTGACAGTAATGAATGACTGATTTTAGCTGATCGTTATTGCTGCCCTCCTCTAGCCTGCGATGCACTATGTGTGTGTGTGTGGGTGTGTGTGGTGCACATGTGCGCGTGTCTGTGCGTGCCGTGGCTGCCTAATAAAAGAGATAATTGTTCCATCTTTGCTTGCAGACACATAAAGCAGAGTGTATTGACTGCTTGACGGGCTGTGATTCCAGTAAAGCTAATGGCTTTCTCAATTCTCCTGCTCCATCCATCAGGCCCCGAGAGCACCCCGTCATGTTTCCAATTAATGAAGAAAAAACCATAAAAAGTTAAAAGGCAGTGTCACACACTGGAGGACAGCGTGTACACACACTCAGGCAAGGGCGCGCACACACACACACACACACACACACACAAAATTTGTAATCACCATTTTGAAATATACACACATGCACACACACAGAGTTTCAGTTTGAAAAAACAAAAACTTGAGACTTGAAAGTCTCTCACAGCTTTTGGTTTTACCATGACACACAGAGACAGCAAAACAATCCTATCTGTTATTCGCTGTGGGTTTGAAGCTCGCCTGTGACTCAACTTCACACCCTCAGCTTGTAATCATAATGTATATGTATTCTGGTGGTGGGCCTGCTTAGTTTGGGTGCAGCTTGCTGGCTTTATGTAGGAGATAAAGGGAAACTTCCGATCTGCCTGGGTGAGCGATAGTAAAGCCCTCCAATTCAGGCAGGAAATTATGGAGTAAGTGGCTTGGTGGCTGATAGTCAAATGAAGCCAGGGCGGCTGGATGCCTGCTCTAATTAACCGGCTGGCAGGTTTCAGCGATATCAGGAATCCTACCGGCTAACCTGATGACAAGACCAGGGTGCACACAGGGGTACAAACGGGTACGTCTGGAAATATGCAGGATAATACACAGACACAAGCTCTCAGACATGCACACAAACCCACACAAATGATTATCTCAAACTTAGCTCTCTGACTATATACTAAATACATCGTCCCACTGAAACCTATACTTCAGACCTTTTTTTTGCAGCATGTTAAGACCAACACATTCAGCACAGTAAGATGTTTTCCTACCAAACGATTCGGTTCTATTCCTCCTCATAATCACTTTCCACATAAGATCAGAAAACATAAACGTAGCATTTTGTTCTCAAACACAGTCAGCAGAAGAAACCATTTTCTATAAACAATCCCCCCCCCGCCGGTGCCTAATGATGGCTCATGTCTGAAGATCAGCAATCTAACAATCACATCATCAGACGCCTTACAGAATTAATTTTAAATGATTGACAGTCTTTTATATGCATATCACTAATCTCTGTAATTCTCCATTACCTTATTGGACGGAAATAGGGAAAGAAAACGGGTGGAAACACAGTTAGCAGAATAAAACTAATTCAAAATGTGTAGAATTTACTGATCAACCATAAATAAAAACTGTAGTGTGGTTAAGGCCTATGACTTACTGCAATGTCTAAGCACTTGGGTCAATCAGAGTATACAGTTACAATACTGGGGGAAAAAGGAGACTATAAAAACTGTTGGAGAAGGTGTATATTGACCGGCAGTGGAGAGATTTATGTCTCTTCTTGTGTTTAATTTGCTGGTCCAAATCACCAGTGATGTGATGTGTAAGTAAGCTAAAAAAAATTAAATGTCAGTGACAAGAGTGCCTGCTGCGAAATGTTCAACATAGCCATATTCCTGAAGTCTGCTAGCCGTGTTTACTCTACATCGGCATATAAAACATCCACTGCTGGTTTCTCTTTAATTAATCAGGAGAAACACTTACAGAGGAGACTCAGTGCGCTGTAAGCACATCATTTACTGAAAGGGAATATTTCTAGACTTTTCTTGCACATACATGTTTGACATTCTGCTACTAGAGCCCGCGTGTGCGAGTACTTGCTGCAATGGGAGTTCACATCCCAGGCCCTTCTGTTTCCTGATTAGTAATAAGTTTAATGAGATGAAGATTTAAATCGGGGGGGGAAAGAGAAGTTAACTTGGTGAGAATGACTCGATAGAAATCACATGAGTTCGGGCGCATCTTGTGATGCGCCCGAACGCCTCTTCACTTTAACCAAACAGAGCTGAAGGTGAGAGAGCTACTGGAGGATAGATGAAGACGGCGTAATCATGCGTGGGAGTGAGATGTAACCAATGCTTGTCAATCATCATCAGGCGCCCTTCTTGATGCTTGCAGTTTGACTTTCCAAAGCATTCAGGATAAGTTCCAACTCGGCACACTCAAGGCTTTTTTTGAATTTGATGTAGTTATTTTTCACTTTGTTGGTGCATGTTGAATGTGACACGTACCTCATTCTGTCTCACTAACACACATGCATTTTCACAGCAATGCTTTTCAGAGGGGAGAAAAGGAGAAATGGCAGCTTAGGATAAATGCATTTTTTTAATAAATGCATTCTCTCCACTTCTCTCCGCTGGCAGTGAGAGCAACCTCTGCTTAAACATCTCTTCTCTGCCCCTCGGCGCTTCCTCGCGCTTGGACGCCGGCCAAGCAAAAAGTAATTTAAACATTACAGGAAATTAAATCTCACATTTCCAATTTTTCCCCTAAAGTTTAAGTACAATGAAAATGTCACCCATGAATTATGGAATCAAGCTGAATTCCGCCTCCAAACTTTAAACTGTAAATGTAAATGTCCTTGACAAGTAGGTGGGTACTTAGAGGCTCCGCCGCTCCCTCCTTCTGATGTGTTGCTACAGCCAATCAGAAGCAGATAAACAAGAGGAAAGGATAAAACCATTTTGCTGGGCCGTGTTTCTCTGCTTGAAAAATGAAAAAGGATCAGATGAAAGTGAGATGCAGTGATCACTATCGGCCACGTTTTTTCATCTGATTTGTATTTTTCTGGCAATGGTGAGAATCTCATACTTTAACTTAAGGTTTAATGTATTTTTCCGGGCAAACTCTTGCACAGACCTCATCTGTTCAACATCATCTGTCACAGTATCTAATGTTACATCTTATATTAGGACAGTATACCAGTCTCCAGTGTTCAGTCATCCTGAGATCACCTGTTAAAACATGTCTTTGTGATATTTCATTCTCTAAGCACAGCATTACTGCAAAGAAAATACATCCACTTGATATGTCTCACACCCAGACTAAATTATATTTACTGCTAAATCACATTTCTGATGGCTCCGTGTTATTAGAAAATTGCATGTTGTGCGTTTGATTTATGTCCCAGCACATCTAGAGAAAAAAACAAAAAACACATCCACCCTCCCACGCTTGCAGGTGAGATGAGTTCCTGCAGATTGCTGTTAGTGTCATCCTCCGGGCTAAGTGTTGTATATTAAAGAGACATCGCAGTGGATTGTCAACCTGGCGCCCCATCACCTAGCAATGGGCCATCTTTAATTATGGTCCGACGGAGGTGAATGCATCAGAAAAGGCCTGACAGAGCGCCCAGTGTGTAGATTATTTTAATTTGCGCCCCGCCCCTAGGTGAGCGATGCGGCCGGCCTTGACCCTCCTCTGACTGCATGGATTAATGCCTGGTAATGACTGCTGAGGCTATCATTGCGGCGGGCATCATTAATTATCCTTATTGATTGTTGCTCTCAGAGATAAAGCGTTCTGCTGACTGGAAAATACCCTCCACGCACAAGGTCAAGGTAAAAAAAAAAGAAAAAAAAGAGGAACTTAGATAATCGCACACGGGGCAGCACACCTACAATAGAAGATGAATATGGCTGCCGCCCACTGCACCTCACACCGCTAACGTCTCACTCTCTCCATCCTGTCCTTCGCTCCTGTCCCCCATCTTCTCCTCTCTCTCTCTCAATCTGTCTGTCTCACCGTTTCCTGCGGTCCTGTCACTTTCTTCCACCAGGGACTGTAAGAGAGTCCGGCAGGAAACCTAAGCAGGTTACGATAGGTCTACACTGAGAGAAGATTTTCTGCGCACAAGACTGATGATATGAGGGGGGAAAACTGTGAGAAACAAGGGAGTGCAAGGGATGGGAGATGCTGAGAGAGAGAGAGAAAAAAAGAGAGAGGAAACAGTTGGAGGATGGTAGGAAAGAAGCGACAGGGAGCAAAGGGAGACGGCAGTGAGGTAGGCTGGCAGGCAGCTGTAGTGCTCAGGCAGATTAAGTTTCCGTGGCTGCCATAATGGAGGAGACAGCAGGAAGTCAGGGTTTTATATTTACACTACTCTACATCACCATGCCCTCATATACAAGGAAACCGGCGCACACACACCCGTGTTACCAATATTCCACTCTCCATCCCAGCACAGTGCCCGCTCTGAGTGTAGGGAAAGAAATCACACAAAACCTATTCCAACCCTGTCATGCACTCAATATTGGGCAGTTCTGCAAAACTCTGAATAACGGTCAATAACAATGTTTTTATACTTCCAAAACTAGTGTTTTTAAAATCCTCACTTTCTACAATTTCTGCACAAGGAAAATATGGATGATTAAAGGAATAGTTTGACATTTTGGGAAATGCGTTTATTCGCTTTTGCGCAGTTAGATGAGAAAATCGATACCTGTCATGTCTGTACAGTAAATATGAAATACAGCAAGCAGCTGGTTAGATTTATGAATTCACACTTTACGTGTATTTATTTTGGGTTATCTGACCGTATGAGAGCGGGCTCGTTTAAAGCCAACCACCTTCATGAGATGCCTGGTGTGTGTGTATGTGTCTCCACTTCCAGACTCAAACAGGCTGATCCAGCAGACGAGAAGTGAGTGTGACAGAAATGTATTCTCCTTTCAAACGCTGGTTGGAGAGGCTGCCGTAGCACCTCTCCAGTCCTCTCTCTTCTCTGAGCCTGTGATTGGCATGTCTTTATATGTGGATCCTGTTCTTCCTGCGACTCGCTCCTTTGTACAGCTAGCCAGTGTCAAACAACAAAAAAGTTAAAAAAATAAAATAAAATCCATCCCAAAGCTGGGGACAAGAAGAGAGAGAGACACACTAAAGAGGTAGAATATGCACGCGTTCATTTATAAAGGTTGACGTTGTCCTACAAAAGAACATTCAGGTTTTCATGTTCTTAAAATTGATATGAAGGATACATTTAGGCACACGCACTGCTGGGTTTGGTGGTCTTGATCCATAAATGCACTTTGTCTGGGTTTCATGAGGCGATAGAGACGCAGACGGTGGAGGTAGGGCAAGATGAAGGAGTAGTCTGTCTTTTTTTGTTAGTACCTGTTTGAAGTGTATCAGAAGGAGCTTTCCAAGGTCTGGAAATTCATTACTGGACAGGAGCTTTGAAAGAGGTCTGTTGGATGTATATGGGTTTCTCTCTCTCTCTCTTTCTGTGTGTGTGTGTGTGTGTGTGTGTGTGTGTGTACAAGCCTGCAGCCCATTGTATTCAGAGTGGAATTGCTAAGCAGTAGCCTGAGGGCACGAGAAGGCAGCTATGGCCAGGTATGGCTAGCCATTACTGCAGGGCATCAGACTCCATCAGGCTCTCTTGAGAAAAGATCATACAAGCCATACACACCCATATAGGTAGTGTGTGTCTATTTGGGTTTGTGCACGTGCATTTGTGCGACAAAGGCAAACAGAAGAACCACAAAATCTACGTCGACATCGTAAAGCTTTTATAGGATCTGGAGCATTTGAAGTTGGATTGTGATCTTATTCAGAGTTAAAATTATTAGTTTCATCCGGATCAAATGACCCTGCTGTGTGTGTGTGTGTGTGTGTGTGTGCGTGCGTGCAAGCATAAGAAACAGAGGTGGAAAGAAAACCGAGAAAGAGAAGTCAGACTGTGTTGCTGTACAACTGTCTGCAAATCAATACACAACCACAACACTGACAGGAGAACCCAATCAGAGGCCCAAGGCTGGAGGTTCGGCCTCAACGCTTACATTAGATACACACGTTTACACCGAGACGTACCGTAATCTGCTGTGGTGTCGTTTTTCTTTGTCCCTTCTCTTCTCATAATTTTGATCAAACATTAGATTGCTGCTGAAAGTGGCTTTTTTTTCATTTTCATCAGGAGAGGAGATCCTGGCTGGCCTGGGAGAAAAAGTCACCATCCTTGCTTTTGCTACATGCAATCTTGGGACGTGCAAGTGGTGTAACAACTCACAAATCCTGCATTATACAGTGTGTGTATGATGCTTTAGATACTATGTGCAATGTAATATAATGTGCTCATTTTATATGCAACAGATAAGACAAGAGATCATATTACACCTACGGTTTTGATAATATGATTTGAACTTACTTTTTAGTTTGCACAGTATTTAAAACTAATTTGACCGATAAAATGTTTTTGGCTTCCCACGTGGGTGGATGTGGTGTGTTGTGCGAGTACACACGTGTACAATAAACACACACACATGCAAAACAATTTAAGGGGTGTAGTGGGGGCTGGGTTATCGTAGCATGATGCCCATCTATCTTTCTGACATCTCCTAACCCAATCCCACTGGGACTAACTGAATTCAATCCCCAACATTAGATAAGCACATACCCCCTCCCCTCTACACGTGTGTGTGTGCCTATGAACATATCACACACATAGCAGCAGGTTTAGATTGTTTCTGCAGTCAAGTGTTAGTGTGCAGGTCACATAGCAAGAGGAGGAATGAGGCAGAAATCAGGAGAAACAAAGCCAACAGGCCCAGCAGACAAAGAGAGACCCTGGCAGAGACAGAGGGAGAGAAAGAGGTCTGGTGTTGCATGTCCGGTGGGAGCCCATCCTCTGTTTCTCCCCTCACCATCTCCCTCACTCTCTACCCCCTGCCTTGTACAGCGGGCTTCTTGGTCCCTATCAGGCCAATCGCACTATGTTTCCATCAAACGCAGCATTTATCTTATCATTGCCTTGACAACTACCTATTAGTCCAAAAGAGTCTGCGGGCTCTGTGTTCCCATGGCGATGACATGGTGACATTGCCAGGCAGCTCTGAACCGCCTGCCGAGATAGTGGACCCTCTTCCTCTCCTCTTCTCGCCCTGCTCTTCCCTCTGTCTTCTTCTTTGCTCATCACTTTGCCTCCCTTTTGCTCCTCCTTTGGCAGCAGCCCCCCCCATCCCTGGAGCTTACAACTCTTTGAGCGTGTCGGTACGCGTGTTGCGCGTGCAAACCAGCACGTCTATGCGCGACAGATGGGACATTCTCCTGCTCAGTGTGTCTTCCTGCATATGTGTCTGTTTGCCAGTCTGCATGTGCAGCGTGTTGTCCTACTGTCACCAAAGAGTGGAGAATAGAGCCTACAGAAATGCTCAACAAGCACCCGGTGAGGGCATCTTTGTGTTTGTCGTGTTCTGTATCAGTGTTTAGGGTGGTATATGACCTCATCAGTGAGGGTCTGGGGACTGTGAAACATCTGACAGAGGTTTTCACGCTCTCTCTACTGGAAAAGAGTGTCTGCAATCACATGAAGATGAATCAAAAACAAAGATGAATCATTAATGAGAGAAGTCATGCAGAGACTGCGCTTTGAGCTGCATGACCCTGTCCTGCAGATCCCAGTGCTCCTGATGCTTATCATCTGTGGTAGAATGCGTAATTCCTGGGAAAAACAACCACAGCCTGAACAGCAGACCTGCAGAGACAATACACATATATTTTAGAAAAAATATTGCGCAAGAACCTCAAGCCCCTGAACTTCTCTCTCCTCATATTAGCTGTCAGTATTATTCTATGATTCTCGGATCACCACTATTTGGTGATCAGAGGCTAACCTGGTGAGTCTTTTCATGTTAAGCACCGACACGGATGAGTAATAAGAAGGAGTTCTATTGATGATAGTGTTGGAACATGCATTGTGCTGACTAAATGCTGTTTCCTCTATCCGTTTTGCTCTCTTCTTCTTGCTCGGAGTGTTATTATGAGCGGTTCACAGCAGTTTATGAGGTTAACGTGCAGACATGGGTCACCTTGTCTATTTGCTGCTTTTTCTGCACACTCACACACAACACTCATTTCTTACGAGAAGCACTAATGTAGAAATGACAATGAAAATGACATCTTGTAATCTGGCGTGTGACTTCTTAAAAGTACAGGAGGGATGAAGACACAAAGCGACGCACACACGCTTATGCAAACACTATAATTTCACCTCTTATCAGCATGTTATCCTGTGGTCGGTGATTCAGTGCATTAGCTGTGATCTGTGCTCTGTCTCTGTCCTCTCTCTTGCTGAATCTTGATGAGAGAGGAAGGGGTCTCCAAGGGTGGCTCAAATGGGCCCAGCTCTAATAATAGAGTGTAAATCTCAGTCATTACTGCCCTGACAGGACACTGTGTCATCATTGTCTGGCACACAAGTCCACTCGAGTGGAGAGGCTTCAAGTTAACTACTGTTTTTATTGTGGGCATCCCAGAATACCTTGTAGTTTGGTAAATGACAGAGTGTGAGGGGAGTTATGAGCACAGGTTGCTTGATTCAAGGTGCAACAACAGAAATTATGATTTGATACTAAACTTTGACCTGCTGCCTATCGATCCAGACAACTACCGTGAGACCAAGAAACCTTTTCACTCTTGAAAGAGTTTTCCGGATACAAATGTCAAGGAGAGTTATCCCGACAAATTTGAAAACTACTGTTGCTACGCCGGTACTTTATAAGAGCGCTTTCCGCTGTTAAAACAGCACGCCAGTGGGACTGACATTCCATATCCTGTTAAGCAGGAAATCATCATTGGTCTCAATAACGGCGGGCCATACAATCACATTTCAGCATCCATCGATTTTTATTTCATAGTAAATGGCAGGTAACAAACCGCGGGGCTGCTGAGCGGTGCAGTGTAAATGTGCCTCTGATAAACAGTTAAAGAAGTTCATCCACTCTGCTGAACTGCGGCTTGGCGGCAGAAAAATCAACACTAATCTGATGAGAGGCAGCAAAACAAATTCTACTGTTGTGCTCTCAACACAGAACTCAAGGGAGGGGAGAGGAGAGGAAAAACACAGACAAGGGAGACGGGTAGAGGGGACATGTTAGGAAGAGCGGAACAGGTCAAAAAAGACAGAGGAGAAACTACGATTAAGTGGAAAGGCAGTGGAAACAACTTAAAATAGGAAATGAGTAAGGGAAACGAAAGAAGGTGAACAAATGAGAAGGGGTAAGAAAGTTGTTTGGAGGCAGGCTAGGACAGAGGATATATAAAGGAAGAGGTCGGAAAGTAAAAAAGAGAAAATGGGCTTGAACAATGAAACTGATAATTATATATTCTTCTCTCCTAATGGCTTGGTTTGCTCTTCTCCTCATATTTCTAAATATTAAGTACATTTTAAGTCTTTGAAAGTTGAAATGTATACTCCACTGGAATTAACTCAAACGACTGGCTGCCTACAATGAAAAGGTAGGAAATCAATCCAAAGTCTCATGGTCTGCTTTGGAAGTTGGATAAGTGCTGTTGTAACGGTTCGTAGACTACTGAATATGCAGGCTGTGGGTAACGGGTTAAAACATGCAACAAAAAAAAAGATCTAGTATGTTCTTTTAACCCATCTCCTTAGCTCCCTACATCCCCCCTTGTCTGTCCCTCTTTCCTCTTTGTCCGTTTTCTTTTCTCTTTAGGTCTCTCGTCTCTGTGCTCTTTTTTTGGAGAAAAATGCCAGATCAACAGAAACGTCACATCCAGGATAAGGGGCTTACTTTTGTATTTTCTAATTGAAGTGCCTTCCTGCCTTAGTGTCTGACAGCTCCTTTTGACAAGTGATGTGTTTTTTGAAAGTGAATCAGCTTTCTTTGGCTCTGACTGCTATAGACAGCAGAGATCAGTGAGGGTCAAGCCGAATGCTGGGTTCTACACTGAGTTACTCCTGCCTCCCGCCATCACAAAGCTTGTCATTCATCTCATCGTTAATCCTGCCTTCTTTTTTCGGCGGATACATTCTCTTCGAGAGATTTTTTGCCTCCTAAAGTACCAAAACAAGCCAACCAGAACCAGATTTATATTAACAATGGATCAAATGACGTGAGAGGTGATGCTTGCAGTGACGAACCTGGAGAAAATGATCACCTGACTCTGCAATTCCCCTCAGCTCTACGTAGCAATTTAGCATCTGTTATGTCATTGTTTTGGTTTTATGGCCCGCAACTTTATCGTTTTGTTTCGCTCTCACTGTTCTCACAGTGTCGTTTTCAATACCAGCAGGCACCCCTTTTCAGTCAAGTCTAATAAACCTGCTGTATGCTACCTGCCCAGCACCAAACAGTACACACACAAAGTTAGCTACTAGCTGGTGAACATAATGTAGCATTAAGGAGCTAGCCTAGGCAGCAAAAGGCCAAACAAGAGATACAAGTGAATATTAGACATCAGGTAGACACTAGCACAGCTCAAAAAGTGTCTTCGAGATCGAGATAGGCACATCATTTCTAACATGTTCCCCACGATAACTGTATAAGGTGATAATACATCTTATGTTGTGTTTACAGCCTTTTTATTACTGCTTTGAAACAACCTGTTTATGATTTCCTGACAAACAACCAAGGACACGGCCATAAAACCTCTTTGGGGGGATTTCTGGATGAATAGTTGGGTCAGTAATGAACGCCAGATTGACTTCAGAGGCCACAGTTAGCATCCTGTCTCCTACCAACTCTAGGCTAAACGTTGGTTCCTTTTAACCGTGACCACAATAACCAAAATCAAATAGTTTTAGCAGCCTCAACACAACAACCCTTACCACATGGTGACTGATCAGAAAATGCTTTAATGAATCGCTTTTGTCATGTTAAAATCATTGTGGAAGGCAATGACAAAAATACTTTAAATTACTTATCAGTGTTGTCTCTAACCTTTTAGCAGAACAGATGGTATTTCCAGTTTTACAATGTCTCAGGCATTCATTCTTCTTTGGTCTATGTCTTGTGGTTCTGGCGGTTCGGAACAAAGCTCATCCATACCCTGCAGCTTCTGTATGTTTAATCCCATCTTTGCCTGCACTGTTTAGCATCGCTCCATCAACAGCCAGAGAGTGAACCTTCAATTATATCTGTGACCAACACACACAGCCAGTACTCATCACTGGAAGCCAGCCACATCCACATGGAATGGAAATATGGTAAGAATCAAGTCTTTTCGTCTGGAAAATATCCTAAATTTTACTCCCTCTGCCTCTCTTTGGCGTCTTCCCACTTTCCCACTCCAGCTCTGTGTGTATGATATTATGAAGAACAGATTTTCCAGAAAGGAAATGAAAGGGCTTGTTAGCAGAGGAGAGAGAGAGAGAGAGAGAAAAAGAGAAAGAGATCAGAGGGCCAGTGTTGTGTGCTGACAACAGCCCAGTCTCCCAGCACCATCAACCAACCCACCCAGCAGCTAGCCAGCCTTCACAGGGCCGCATTAATCCACATGCAGGTCACATTACTGCTCGCCTTCATCAGTGTTTACGGGCATGTTAAAGATTGTAATAACATTGGTCAGGACAGAGATTTTTAATTTAGATGTTTTTTTTAAGGGTTTGTGACCCAGCTGTGGCGAGGGGAGAACTAGTCAGAAAGAGACAGATGCTGGCACAGAGGCAGAGAGGTGTAACCACATTTGGACTGAGATGAGAACGGAGGCCTGCGAGGTCACGCTCTATAAACATCTTCAAATCAGGACGCTAGACTTTTTTTAAACACACTGGGTTCAGTCAACAGTTTGTGCATGTCTTCATGTTTTCATTCGTCATTTGAGTTAAAATAATAAAAGCTGTTTGAGTCATGACAGTAAACATTCAGCTGCAGCAAGAAAATAACCCCCCAAAACATCAGAATTTCCCCTTTTTACAATCGCTAACATTTATCTCCCTCTCGCTCTCTCTCTCTCTCTCTCTTTCTCGTGCTTTAATGTCTTGCACTGAAACACGGTTTGTCAGTGTATTTTCTTTGGGTAGCGGGCCATACCTCTGCTTAGATATATTGGATTTTGATCAAATACTTGAAAAGTGGCACAAGGACTCTGTGCTTATTTAAACTGTAATGTTGAATACACAAATCAGACTGGGCGCTGTGATGAGGCACACACACACACACACACACACACACACACACACACACACACACACACACACACACACACACACACACACACAC
>JAVQJL010002838.1:0-16568 GCA_036024295.1 Nannoperca obscura
AGAGAGAGAGACAGAGAGAGAGACAGAGAGACAGAGAGAGAGACAGAGAGACAGAGAGAGAGACAGAGAGAGAGAGACAGAGAGAGAGAGACAGAGACAGAGAGACAGAGAGAGAGAGACAGAGAGAGAGAGACAGAGAGAGAGAGACAGAGAGAGAGAGAGACAGAGAGAGAGCATTATAGTGAGACACATAGGAAGGAAGTGAGTGTGTTGCTGTGCATGATTGTCACAGTGGGGAGTATGTCAGCTAGTGTGTGTGTACACTTGTAGGAATTAGGATTGTGCAAGGTGCTGGGACAAGTGTGTTTGTGTGTGTGTGTGTGTGTGTGTACCAGATCCGTGACAAGCCAACTGTGACAGGCTCTAATAGCTCTCCAACACATCCGTCTAAACGTGCTGCAGCTCATTGTGTGTGTGTTGTCTCTGTCTGTTTTATCTATGGCTCTGTTATCACCTCAAGTCTTCGTCTTCGTCTTCGTTCCCAGCTCAGCGCTCCTCTCCTTCGCTCCTCGATGCCACCGGAGCGAGACAGATGCAGGAGGAAGTTGGAAAGTTCCGCTCGGTGGTGAAACTCTGAGCTCAGACCTTGAGCGAGCACCAGGTACCCATGTGCCGTGTGACAGGAGATTTGAGCCGGTCGATGAATTGAGGAGGGTGCTAACATCCGTCTTCACACCCACAGCCTCAAAGCTGCCCCAGATATTATCTGAAGGAAAATGGCAAAGAGTAATCTGCTTCTTCCAACCCTGTTACTGCCTTCAAGCTGCCACCCTGTCTGCTAAACATTGTATCCTACAAATAAAAACGCCCTGTGGTGAAGTCAAGTCGCTGTTGACTTTCTCAAAACATAATTGAGACTACAACCTGTTCCTATCTTTAATCAAGTGTTTTATTAAGCTCAACCTGGCAGGCACGTGGGGCACCATGGGACGTCAGGTGCTTGCTACCCCTGGCTTTACCCTGTCCTCTCCCCAACATGACTTTTCATGGCAGTGATGGCACGTTCGCCTGGTGCTCATGGTGGGAACTGTTGGGTCTCTGTAAATAATATTATAAAGCGTAAAGTCTAGACCTGCTGAAACGTGCTCCCCCCTTCTGGTGTTCTTCTCCCGTCACTCTCTCTCTCTCTCTGGTGAATTAGGCGTTGGCTGGCTCCTATTTAAAGGAGGCTGGGGGAAGGGAAAGCTCTCTCACAGACGAAGCAGCATCTGATCATTCAGTGACCCGTTTCTGGGGTTGATTATTTTGTGTTTCTTTCTCTTGAGGATGGAGGTCCGGTAGTTTAGTTTACGCACTGTTCTGGTAGGCCCATCCTTTTGTGATGTTTGGCCAGGCCTCTAGACTCCATACTTTTGGTTAAGGTCCAGTATCAATAGAATCCGTAACGCCCAGAGATAACGTCTGCCATGATTTAACGCTGTATAAAGGAAACTGAAATGAGTTGAACTGAATTTTCCCACATCACATTTCTGTGTGAACATGATCCAAGTACATCTGATTATTAGTTGTTAATATACATAATCATAGTGAAATCGTCCCATAGACCGTAGAACCTTTCAAGCTACACTTTACAATTACTGTGCTTTAAATGCTGAGAAAGGACCACAGGGAAACTGTCAGTACCACAATCAGCAGGCAGACGTGATTGTGTACTGACGTATATATATAGTATACAAAAAGAACATTTTACATGTTATTTCTGTAAGTGGGCTTATAACGACTACAGCTGCATCCATCTCATTTTTGCAAGCCACCATTTATGTGTTTGGTTTTGAACCTTTCCTGAATGAAGCTGTGTAGAAAGATGACGTACCTGTTTGACTTAAAGGAATAGTCTGACACTGTGGGAAATATGCTTATATAGAAGATTGATATCACTCTCATGACTGTACGGTAATATATGAAGCTACACCACCTACCAGCACCTCTGAAGCTCACTAATTAACACTTTAGATCTTGTTTGTTTAATACATACAAAAAACACAATTTGTCAATTTACAGGAAGTTACTGTATATATACTGTCGCATATATTTTCTGTTTTTGTCAGAGCCCATGTTTGGTACTCTGTATCCCACAAAGACTTGCTGGCATGTTAATAAAAGTGAACATTCAACCTGTGAATGCCGGGCACAGACGGATCCTGTTGACTCCTCTCATGGGGGCTGATTAGTGCTACTGAACATGTTTCACTCAGCTGCTCCATTATAAATGTCTCAGCCTGCGAAGACGCTGCCTGGAGTTTTAGGCTGCTTCATCGCGCTGGAGCCGCTTCACCACACCAAACAGAATCCAAACCAGAGCATCAAAGTTTCATTTGACGTGAAGAGTCCTGGCTCTGCTCTTAGACGCAAGTAAAGGCTGATTTCTGTTAATGCTGCGCCCACTGGACATGAGGCGGATTAGATGTTTTTACTCAGAGGGTGGCTGGTTGTAATTCCAAACTTAACATCTGTGGCTGCAGAGAGTGAACGAGAAAACGCTTCATTAAACGCCTCAATCAAACTGCTTCACCTCACAGCCCTGTGTGGTTCTCAGGTGTTACCCTGCGCTTTATTATTACTTATATTTATTAATCCGAATGTGGGATTTCCTGCTTCCTACTAGAAATAAGTTCTGACTCTTGAAGTCAGATAGTTTCTCAAACCTCCGTTCCTAAATTGAGAAACATGCCCCAGGGAGAAGCTGGTGAACAAAGGTGTTGCATGTGACAGCTAAAGAGCAGGATGTGTTTTTCTCAGGAGCTTCTCAGACCAAACCAGAACTAAAAGGATAGAGAACATTATTATATTGGACTTACAACTCCAGCTGAGTGCTAATGTTGCTCTTTGACGTGTAAATATGCAACTGCATGCTAACTTGTTAGCCATAACAACTTGCTTATTTTATATATTTCAGACCCTAAGGGGCTAGAAATTGATTAATGTACGTAACTTCAAGTAAAAGTAAAGGTTCCTGACCAAAACATCTACACTTCCTCTCTCACTCTGGTTAAGAACGCAAATAAGTGCATTTTCCACATTGGTGAATTGTTCATTAATGAATAATGTAGTTAAAGCCACTATGAGTGACGTTGCTTGAGTTCCTTATATAAAGTTGTAGTGGAGGTCATATAAAGAACAACTTTTTAAAGTGTAAAGAACATAAATTAAAGTGAGACATTTCCTAATTTAAAATTTCAACCTTTTAAGAGTTAAATGTTGTTTATAACCAAAGTTTTATTAAAGTTTAAAAAAATCTTAGTTTAAGTTAAAATCAGAAACTTTACTCCATCCTGTCACAACACACACACACACACACATGCTAAATAATACTGGCGTGTATGGTGGATTACAGTATGAATTAAGCATGAGTCAATCCTTATCTGTAAAACCTGCACTTAAAACATACACAGGAAATAACATAAATGTCTCCACATGTGAAACCACAGCGTTTTCAGCTGTGATCACCCTTCATGTCCACCGACACACATCTTATCTATCACAGTCCCATTCTCCTCCTAATTCTCCCACGTGCACATGTCAGTCTGGTCCGGCAGCCGCACATCATTTGTAATTATGCAAAACAGTCCTTTCTCGTCGCGTTGGAGGAAAGCAATTTTTCTATGCAAATGGTTAAATTCCCCGTGAGGGCCACCATTGGACGTGGGCTTATAAACGTGCTAATGATGAGTGGCGGCGGGCGATATTGGGGGCGCCGCACATGTGACACCGATGAAAATGATCAACTAAATGCCAGAAGTGTCCTCACAATGGGTGAACCGGGCAGGAGAGATAGGACCGAGCGGCGCACCAAGAGTCACAGCCGTGGCCGTTAGTAATCCAACTGATTGAGGCAGTAATGAGAAAAGATCTAAGGGGTGATTTAAATTAAAGAATTTTTTTTTTCATTTTAATAAATTCCTTTCAAGTCTCTCTGAGATGCCAGTTGAAGTGATAATCACTCGAATCCTGCACGGTGCAATGCAAACACCTGAACGTTGTGTGATTGTAATTGGGTTGTAAATATAACTGGAAAATGGGCTCAAATCATTTAATCGTTCACCTTCATTGTAAAGTTGTCACATCGGTGAAACCACCTCCTGATTGTCAGGCTACTCAGTTAAGACATGAGAGAGTTCAGAGGCACTTACTGACTCAAATTCCAGAGACTGGGAAAAATCAGTCCCACAAGAAGACTCAAATGAAATAAAGTAACGTTGTCCCACTCGTCTGATCCCCCAACCCCACATGGTGACATGATGATGGGATGCTAACGCTGCATGCACAACTTCACGCATTGAGAGATTCCTGGATCCTGGAAGTCATTCATTGCAATGGAGGCAGAATAACAGACAGTAACGTACTAGTACCCCCTTGCGGCCATTGGATCTAATGCATTTTCCAAACTGGACTGTAGGCTACACCCAGACCCAGGAGCCCTGTTGTAAACACCTTTTTCAGCTTTACTTAGACAGCAGCAAACTCTTAACTTCTTTTCCACAACTACATTTTTAATTATTATTTCTACTTGTAATGTCAGTAATGATTATGATGTAACACGCCACCATTATCGGGAAGCTTTTCCGCTTATGATCATTTAAATACTTTGATGATAATGTGACATTGTTGGACCATTTTACAGCTATGCTGGTCATGATAACTGTGACCCAACACGACAATGCTGGGTCATCCAGGCAGTGATACCTGGGTACAGTATCACTGCTGTTCCAGCAGCAGGGAAGACGTCAACAAAAACGGTCCACATAAATGGTGGAGCAAGTTGAGCACCTGGCACAAGCTCTTAAAGGGAAACTCCCAAAATGACTAATGATGATAAAAGTAAGATGAAGGAAAAGGTTGAGTTGTTGCAGGAAGACAAAAGGATCTGTCTCCATAGGGGCCCTTTCCGTGTTGGTGTCAGATACTTTGAATACCTGTCAATGGACAAACCTTTCACGGGTGCAGTTGCCCACAAGCATTGCGTTGCAGCCATTGCAGCCCATTCACGGTTAACGGTGGTGGCGATCTACTGGACTAATTCCAAAACCTTTGGTAAGTATTTGTCATTTCGACCCGAGTTTCCCTTTAACTTGTTTATGATGTCTGGACCCTCCGTTTGAATGCATCCTTGCATCCAGTCGGGCACTCAAGCTCCAACAGCTCAGTGACGGGAGTCTGCTGGTGCTTGAAGCTCAGCACCAGGTGGGAGACTTTACAAACATGTTTTTATGACTGAGTTTTATTGTGTGCTCAGAAAACCCTCCGATAAATAATTAGTTAAAAGTGGCTGTGTTATGACACTGAGTGTGTGTGTGATTGGCATTCACAGAGAAACGATGAGTCACACCGTCCACAACACTTTCTATTGATCACTGAACAGTCACAGAATATCCAGGTACGTGCGAACGCTCCTCGCACACAAAATATTTGAAGCGGCGTTGTGAAGACGCTGCAGATGTCTCGTTTCAGAACTAAACTCCTGCTTCCATGTGAACTGCAATAAGCCGTCTCTGATTTCTTCTCGCTGCGAGAATAACAATGGCCCATTAGCAGCGACACAGCGAACAGCTACTCCGCGGTTTTACAAATGGCAGCAGATGATTTTAAACTGCACACAGACATGAATGCTGACTTTAAGGGGAACCTCATTAGCTAGCAGAAGAAGAACCGAGAATGTCCCACTTGGAGCGGTTTGGGGACTGATGCCTCAAGGATGCTGAAGCTCGGGCATCTTGTTTAGATGTAAAATAAAGTGACCTACTGTGAGTCTCAGTGCGTAATGCTGCTGTCTGGTGGAGGGGGGGTCGAGGCAATTATGTTTTTCTCCTTTTTCCCATGTATCACAAGTTCTCAGTCATTTATTTGCTGAATGAGTTTCATGACCTTGCGGGCCCTTAAAAACCTCTTCAGATCCCCATTGTACATTTTCAAATACGCAGACATGTTAAAGGGAATTCTGCTCTCATTCCTGAAAGCAGAATTTTTGCAAATACATGTCTCCTTGTGTGTGTGTGTGTGATTTTGTTTTCTTATTTCAGTAGCAATGTATCAACTACAGCTCTATTGTAAATGTTTCTTTTCTTTAAATTAAGGCTTCTCTGAGTTTCTGTATCCACTGCAAATAAAAAAGTAATCACTTATTTGTAACTGCTCAGGAAAACAGGTTGTGCAGTCAAATACACAACTTGTAGATAAAACAATTAAGGTAAAAGAAAAATGTACTCTTTGCTCAAAGCAGGCTTAGGTTAAAGCAAAAAGGTTACGCAGGGATTGATTCATAATGGGACAAGAGGACAAAAGGCTACAAATGGGATGGAACAGGCTAAAGGGAAGATATATATTCTGGGGAGTTGATTAGGGATTTGGTAGCAGGTGCAGATGGATGTGGAGGTCAGGCGATGACAGACGAGATTAGTGACGTATAATTAGTGTCATTTATCCTTGACAATTTCCAAGAAATGTACTGAGGATATTCACGGTCCCCAAGGGAAGAACCTTACTGATCTCAGTAACCTTTGACTTTTGCTTTATCTTCAGAGCTGCTTGGACATTTATGACTGCTGCTCAAATGTTATTTATTAATTGTGTGTGCACACAAATGCCCAGTAACCACTCCTGAACTGTGGCAGCGGCTGAAGATCTCAAAACCTCCAACAAACAGACCAAACACATCTGCGTGGCTACACTGTAGGGTAAAGTCTTTAACTCTCGTTACAAGTTCCCACTGGACAGTGTTGAGCCACAGTGCAAAGGACTGACCACTAGGTAAGGCAAGTAAAGTGTGTGTGTATAGCACCCTGTCACCGTTAATTAAAAGGCACAGGAAAACACAAAATTGAACTGAATAAAGCTTGATAGTCTTTGTAGTTGCTACTATGTTGACCAGGAGCCCAAAACGTGCACATTTGCAGGTTTAGACTTCAAGGCGTCTTTCTCAAACCCCTCCTTATCCCAGCTGCTCTGGGTTTGCATATAGAACGGTGGGAGCTGCTGTGTGTGTGCAGCTCGGTGTGAAAATACAACACTTAGACCCTCCAAATCTACTCATATGACTCATCACTGAAGAAAGCAGCATCTTGCTAAATCGATTTCCCTACTTCCTACTCTCTTAAGTCAAAACTGCTGGCCAGCAACACTAGCTTATGTACAGAGAGTGCTTTCTCCACAATCAATAACAAGCTGCTGTTTCACCTGAATAAGCACTCTAAAAAAGCTATTCATCCACTCAGCTTCATCTCAAGAGACGCCGGATGAATAATAATGCTAAGCTGCTGTCATGCTTATGTGTAAAAAAAGTGTGACACTCACTCTGGCCACAGAAAAGCTTTAAATCCGAGGAGCTGATTGTCATCAGTGGGTTTAGAGCAGTGATTGGGAGCACCGATGATCAACCTTTTAGTTTAAGATCAATGTCAAAATGTCTGATGATGACATCATGACAGCTCTATTTCAGCTCATGATTATGGTTTTACAGCATGTTGACTGTATGGTTCAGCCTCAGTCTCGTCAACCTTGTGTAAAGACAAAGTTGGCGACCCTAATGGGGAAGAAAGTGAAACAACTAGCAACTAGAGAGCCAGATGTGTTTCTCTGAAAGGCAGCTGCATGTTACAAAGGCAGAAGAAGCTCTACCTTTATTGTCACATTTCCCACACTGCGTTTAGCATGATGTGTTTCCATTTTGTGTTGGCCAGACATTGACAATTTTGAATTCAAACAAATCATTAGAGATTGAATATTTAATTGTTTCCCCAATAGTTTGAATTTGGAATAAAGAGTCCTACAGTGTATTGTTGTGTAAGCATTACAGACCCTTTGCCTTTTGCTTTTTAGTTCACTTTTTGACTGTATGCAAATCGTTCAGTGAAGGGATCACTTTAATATGTATTATTGTTTCTTTTATTTCTGTTGGACCAAACTAAACTCTGGTTTGTCTGGTCTAGTCTACCATTACAGCCTCAGTACAAATGGTTGTAGTTGCACCCAATGATGTATTCAGTGGCACTTCCCCACAAACAACTTTAATGGAGGAAAAGAAAAGAAGCAGAGGGACGCTGAAGGAGAAGAGTAGGTTTTGTGAGAAAACGTTCACAGGATGAATGTTGAATAAAACGATGGGAGAGTAGAAGATACATGCGAGTGGCGCTTTGTATCACGCCTCTCCTAACAACACCGTGTCGTTGTTCGGTGCTCTGAAAAACAGATGTTTCACCGCCCACCCGCATGGTGACAGTGGTCGTGTCAAATTAGGTTCCAAACATTTGTACAATGAAAGAAAGAAAAAAAAAAGACAAAACTCACAAGTGAGGATTGCATTACAATACTGCATCAACAATGAGACTTTATTGACAAGTTGTTTACGCCGATAGAACAAAATATCTTCTGTGCTTTAGCTTTTTTTTTGGTTTATGTACAGTGTTAATGCAACAGACCAGCCGTCTTGAAGAGTACAAGAACAGCATTGGGGAATAGGACCTACTGAGCATGCTCCAAAAAAACGCCCATTATTTCCGGTTTGGCTCTGACTGGTCATTCGACATTGAACAAGCTGTTATAAGGAGCATTTCTTGCAGCATGTTTCAACTCTGTGATGAAAAAAATCCAGTTGATTCCAACAACATGACACCAGCTTGCTGCAGTATTACATCATACTGATACTGCGCCACCTTTCAACTCGCTTTAACCACGATCTGCACAGTTTAGAGATGATAATCCTTGGCTTTTGCACTTTTTTTCAGATCCTTGGAGCTGCTTGTGCAATAAATAGTCTGAGAGAAAGTACATTTGTATTTTTGCCTAAAGAGTTTAACTTGAGGCCACAGGAAAGTACAGCACACTCATTTTGCCGAATAAATAGCCATGCACTAGTAGCACAGTGTATGCAAGTCATAAAATGGGTAATTAAAATAAGACAAACAAAACTACAATTTTCTGGATAGAATATTTTAAAACTTTTACTGATTTACTGTCAGTCAATTGAGAGTAGTGAAATTAACACAAACTATGAGCCGGTTTTCCAAAGTCATCTTTAGATAATGGATGTGTTCCCTCCAAGCATGTTAGTGGTGTTTTGCTCAGTTGAACCTGAATTCGAGCTCGTTTCTCTCAACAAGAACGAACCAAGAAAGCCAAGTTCATGAGCAGTATTATTTCTCTTAGCCCACAAATGCAAATCTTTGGCCAAAAACCAAAAAGGGAGTTCCTCCTGTTTGGAAAACCAAGAAAAGCAACATTCAAAACTAAATTCCTTTGTGCTGCTACAAATGAACAGAAACCCAGTTAGTCTCAAAATGCTTTTGGGAAAACCAGCTGACGAGTGTCACTGCAAACTAGTTTTTAATGCAATACAGGTTCAGCTACTGTACATGTACAAATCATCCATGAATGCTACATCGAATAACTGCTATTCAGAAGCAAGACTATCCTCTCTGAACACAAAAGTACTAGTCAGAAACTCTTGATTTTACAATGGCTTTTTTCCAGTATTCTGTGTATAATGAAGGGTTTAAAGTACACATGATTACTGCTGTCAAACTCATTCAAAGACTCACAAAGTTTGGACAGAAGGTAACTTCCTGCATCCAGATCATTAAAGCCTGTGTGTTCTTCTGTGTTTATCTTTCATTAAGTAGAGGCACAGCCAACCTTTAATCCACAGGTTAATCCGCTGGAATAAAGCCATTTTAAAATGAAGCGTTGCACACTAACATCGTTTCCAGGTGGCTGGACACATTTACCAGTCCATCTACTGTGTTTTTATTAAGGCAGACATGAGTGTAACTTCACTGACAAGCCACGATGTTGGTTGTCCACGAAAGATAACGATTCAGGTTGAAGAAACACAATATTGCTTCTACAAGGAAAATGAAAATTACACATTGAAAAAATGATATATATATATGATATTTAACCTCACATTCAGTACCAGTGTCTTTTTCTTACTGCTAAGAGAAATAATCCTCCGCGGGAGATGAAATAGATAACCTTACTGGCCGACTCAGGCCGCTGATGAGTTACACTGTGACACTCTAGCGTACTGCATTAAAACATATCAGAAAGCATGGTACTAAAAATCTGACACAAATATACAATTTTGTGATCCAGACATGATGATTAACATCACACACACGCTCAAAAGTAGGGCGCCAATTCAGTAAAATGGCAAAGTGGCAAATACTCACATTGAACATTGTTTGGGAAATCAGATCTTGGGTCACTTTTTTTATTAATATATTCATTGTTTAGTCAATAAAGTTTCAGATTATTGTGGATAATGCCCAAGATTATGTTGTCTAATTTCTAGTGCTGCTAAAACCCAAATATATCCAATTAACAACTGTATAAAACAGAAAAAAAACGCTGGATCTGGAGATCAGATGCTGAACTGCCAGAACTTCAAGAACTACTTTGTGTCACTGAAGTGCCAAATCCTGCAATACCCAACTGACGCCCATGAGGTCAACCCTCATCTAGAACCAGGAACTCCAATAAATATACTCTTAACAGAACAAGGAGAAACATTTTTGTCAATCTATCAAAATGTGTTTCCACGTCACTTTGGAAAACAGGGTGCATGGATCATTACACTAGAAGGAAGGTCTATCTATGTACAGGATTGGTTCACTGGTTTCCTGGCACAATGTTTACTAAGATGGAAGGAGATGAGGAGAAGTGAAAGGACACAGAGAGGAAAGAAGGGATGAAGAAGACATTTGGACACAAAGACAGAATGGAGAAGGATTGTGAGAGGATGAAAGAGGAGACAGGGCATGAAAGAGTAAAACGGCTGGGAAGAGATGCTGGAAGGAAACACAGCGGTGAAAAGGAATAAAGTATGTAAAAATAGGACAGGATAGGAGACAAGGAATCAACAAGACAAGTAAAAAGAGGGAAGAAGAGGAGAGGACAGGAAAAACAAGACAAAATGAATAATAATTGGACAAAAATGGTTGATGACAAGAAAAGAGGAAACATAAGAAAGTTATAATCTGGACCATCCTCTAGTGAGACAGCAGAGAAGAAGAGGAGGAGGAGGTCCATCATCAGAAGGAGGTGCTCCTTCCTACTGTGGAAGAGCTTTCAGAATGGCGTTCACCTCCTCTGCAACGGTCGTCAGTGCGAACTCAAACTGATCCTGCAGGGAGAAAAAGAATGGAAGAGAAGAGAGGAGGAAAGTTTAAAGTACAGAAACACACGTAGGAGCAAAACTCTGGAAAGCAGAGCGGATTAGTCACAAGTTTGATTTCAGTGATGCCCAAGAGCCCTTTGGCAAGATGATGCCAAGATCAGTGTTGGCTGGTTAACAAAGGCCTACAAAAGCCTACGTTTGTTCCCCTCACGTCTATACTTTCTGTTGGATTTACCCACTGAAATCTCTGAATAGTGTCAGGTCACCACAGTCCAGGCGAGAGATGCTCAAACATCTTGATACAGTAACATCTCAGGCAGAAACCATGGGCATTAATCTGCTCTCCTCCACTCTCCTGGTTCCAGGCTGTCCACAGGGTTTTGGAGCCTGGCTGCAGGGATTTGCTCCCATTCAGCCAACAGAACATCAATGATGTTGGGCTGTAAGACCTGGCTAGCAGCCGGCGTTCCAGTTCATCCCAAAGGTGTTGGATGGCGCTGAGTTTGGGGCTCTGTGCAGGCCAGTCTCCCACACCAAACTGGGAAAACCGTGTCTTTATGGAGCTGGCTTCCTGCACTGGATCATTGTCATACTGGCACAGGAAAGGGACAAACACAGCCTGTTGCCACACATTTGGAAACGCATTATTGTTAAAAAATATAATTGTATGCTTTAGCATTAAGATTTCCATTCGTTGGAACTAAGACTTGAAGCTGACAATCTCTCAGATTGAAAGTATGCAAAGGTATATATATATGCAGGGGTGTCAAATATCAGCAGGGACGTCCTTATTTGCTTTATACCCTGGGTTTTGCCTCACAGGCTGCCCTATCCCTGCACTACTGCTCAGGGCAGAAAAAAGTACCATGACCTCCTCTGCGTGTTTGTATGAGAAAAAATAATTTAATCTTTATTCAGATTTGCAGTTGAGAATGTGTGATGATCATTTTTTCCTAAATAGTTGCTAGAATTGCACACCAATCAACGTTTAGGCAATAAAGAAGTGTTCTTTGTAGGAAATATGCAAATACATGATCTATTATTAATGAAATGTTTAGCAGGATTACTACAATAAAATAAACTTAACAACTTCGCACTTATATATTATAGACAGTCATATTTTGTCATGTTTAGAAGACCTACACACACTTACAGTTTAGTTTACTACATCCTTACATACAGGAAGCGGATGATTAATGGCCCAAACAGCATCTTCCCTCATCAAAATCAGAAATGAAATCCGAGTGCTGAGGCTTGGACTCCTGACCACGAGGGAAATCAGTGTGTGAGCGTGCCGCGACAGCCGCTTGCACAGGATACATGGTTTAATAAAGCCCGGATCGATACCACCAGTGTTTTACACACATCCTGGCTTTTCTCTCTAATTATGTTCACAGATCAGCCGGTAATTGAAGTTTCCAGACTAGCATGGCATCGTCCTGCGCTCAGCGTGACGAGGAATGACGGGTTGTTTCAGATACAGTGCTGAGGCCTCCGAGGCTGGGCAGAAGAGTGGTTTACAGACTGTATCATACATTAATGGTCACTTTGATTAAAAGGGTTCATACAGTGGAAGATTATACCAACAAGGGACTTTTTTAAAACTTTTATGACCTTAATCATTCACTCCATGAAACTCTATTTCCATTTCAAACACTTTTTCTTGGGTTTTCATTCAGGCGGCCCCAGAACTTCTGATACTGCTACCCTGGGAGCAGGTTTTAGCAAAGATTAGAACCACCCATTTGAATTCTTAACATATTCCTGTGTGATCTGGGCAGACCTGAGTCTAATCCCTGTTCAATTACATTTGAGAAATCGATTGATCTAGCGTGATGCAGAGGAATGAGCCAGCCTCATCTCACAACGGGGCACAAAGACTACCATCCCGCGTCAGACTTTCACACAAAATGAAGCTTAAATGGAGGAATGACTCATTGTTAGAGAGGCCTTACTGTGACGTGAAGGTCACAGGTTTGATTCCAGCATCTGTGACAGATGAAACATTAGATTCAAGAATGACAAGATGACATTTGTGACTTTGTGGAGACGCTCCCTCAAGCTCTCCTGACAGGGATGGCTGTCACACGACGTGTCCCATCAGCTCTCAGCTTGTTCCTCTCATGTAATGTTTCATTAACTGTTGGTTTTCCACTCGTCTCCTTACGTTTGGTTGTTTGTTGGAGCAGTTTAAATATTACATGATGCAGCAATGTCACTTTCAGTAGGCCAGTAACTAAAGCAATTTCACTTTAATAAAATTCATCTGGCCAATAAAAGATATAATGTCATAGGTCAACGGGGGTAATAACTAATGTCAAGCAGTAAGATCATTAACTGTAAACAGTGTATGACAGAAGAACTGTGCTTTGATAAAGTAAACACTTATTTAATTAGATGAGAAGATCGATACAACTTTCATGGAGCTAGAGGTGGGAGTGGATTAGGTTAGCTTTAGCATAAACACTGGAAGCAATGGCAGACAGCTAGCTGTCCACTCAAACATGTTGGTCTTCTTGTTCCTACACTTGGATCTCTGAGCTTCACTGTGCAGAATGATGTTTGTGCACAGTTTCACACCAGAAGGATGTTTTCACACTCATCTGCTGAAAGTGGAAAGTTTCTATCTGGCCTACAAGCAAGATCTGTGACATCACAAATAGCTTGGAAGCAGCCAATCACGGTCCAGTATTCAACTTGCAACACTGTGGAAGGAAACCTGAAGCCTGTTGTCCAACAGATTCGAGTAGATACACTGTGATCACATATCAGAGCAGTTTCTATACATGTTAAACATGTCTGGAGGGGATCTTTAACATGTTGCATCTGTTTGGCTGGATGTATATTTTCATGAGCCACATAACAAAGCCCTGAGTGAAACATGCTGTTCATCCAGAGATACTTGATTATACATTTTATGGGCTAAGTGTCTTGCAGTTGCACCTCTCCTTCTGAGGTAAGTGAGGCATGAAAAGCTCCTTTCACTGACCCATGCTATCATTGAGGTTTGAGGACACTCAGCAGCATCTTTCAAATGTCCGTGTCAGATTGTTGAAACAGGTTTTGTTTTTGCAGGTTTTCTCGCCACGAATGAGAAGATGTCCACATGAACAATCAGACTTGGGTGTGTGTTACCTTGGTCTGAACCATTCCCGGCCTCTGGTCCCGCAGGTGCTCCAGAGTCGCTGCAATATCAATCTCCTTGGCACCTGTTATACACACAAAAAACACACACGTAAAAAGGTGTTTGTGTTCAAAGCGCCAGCGAGATAATCCAGCTAACATCTGTCAGTCGACTCCATTTAGACCAGCAAAAGGAGATTACATTCATCCTCTTTGCACAAACAAACACACACACACACACTCTACAAACAGCTGGTGGTGGTGTGTTGTTGTCGGGATAAAACAAATGAAGAGGGAAAGGAAACTAGTTGAAGAGGACTTTGTGAAGGAAATCACAGGCCCACATGTTTGTTGCCTTTTCTAAAAGAAACGGAGCTCCTTGTCGCTCTTTGGTAGTCGTCCTGCAGCCTTTGAGCTCATGAAGCTTTCCCACCAGAGCTCTGTCAGCCCCTGCCAAAACGGACATGCCCGTGTGTGTGTGTGTGCTGGGGTCCCAGTGTACAGCCCCAGTCGATCTGTCTGCGTGCCAGACTGGCAAGATGCCCCACAGCTGACACCGGTGTGGCTGCCGGCAGCCGGCTGAATGACCTCCGGCCAAACACTGATCAGATGAACAGACATGGTGAGATCTTACAGACTATAATCCCTTCACAGACAGACACAGAGAAAGACATCTGCATCTGAAGTGTAGTATCAGTTTATGAGTTACGTTCTGCTTAGTGAAGATCTGTCCAAGTCAGGTCTCAACTTTGAATAAGTAAATAGTTTATTTATTACTTACTTTTCTAATTTATACTTACTATTTCTAAACACAGAAATATCAGTGAAATGTATTGTTAAACGTTTAATGTCATTAGGTTTCATCTGGTTTAGTAACAGTAAGTATTCAGTTAATGCTTTTTTTGTGCAGAAAATGAACATTTGCTGATAAAATGTCATTGGATTAGTTTTACTTCCAAACATGAAAGAGTCCTCAAACATCACAATTTGACACAGTCAGAGTCTTTGAGGAGTGAAAGGAGTGCAGACTGTGAAAAGTACCTCCAGGAGCCTGAAACACTAACGCATTTAACAGTAATGTAAAGTATTCTGAAGCTCTTAACGTGCTTGGATGAAAACACATCTGTGTTTTACAGGGATATTTATGTTAACATAACATCATTTTTTATATATATTAAAGACAAATATCTCCTGCTTTTACAACTCACACTGAGCTTATAATTATTATTATGTCACCTTATGAGTGGAAGGAGCACAACTAATAGCTGCTGTACAGGAGCCCCACCACCAGCTGAAAGAAAGACGAGTTGAAAAGACAGAGGGGGGGAAAATGGATGTTAAAGGGGGGAAGGAAGACATCTCAAAGAAAGAGGGAAACTGCTGAAGACTGAGAGAGAAAAGAGACAAGTGAGAGAGGTGGGACCTACAATTAAATCCACAAAGAACAACTGTAAGAAAAAAACCCATTTCATTTGTTTAGTGTCCACCCGTTTCTCTCGTCCTCCTCCTCCTCCGTCCCAATTCTGAGGAAACAAAAAAGCGCAAGAATTCTCTTTACTTTTTTCTTGTTGTGACACATAATAACACTTCTTTTTCTTGCCTGCATGCAGAGGAAAATGAATGGTGCTCATTCACACCATTTTCTTATTCTGTTTCACAGGTTTTGTGAGCTTTTTTTTCTTTTTACAACACAATAGAGCTCCTTTCAGCCAGGAAAGCTGCAACACACTACTCACTGCTTTAGTTTTTCTTTTTTTTAGTGGAAGGACTTAACAAGCAGAGCGCTATTGTGCAGGTTCTGATGAACCTCATAAAAAGAAAGAAATCGCCTTATTGGTGCTTTCTCGCTTTGCAAAACTGTCTCTTGAAAGATGGAGGTAGAAAAAAAAACCCCTGGCCTCATTTTGAACTTTCCTCCTCTGCGAGATCCTTACTTCAGGGTGGAGGTTGTGGAGTGGCATTGAGGAGGAGGGAGGGAGGGTATAGAAGAGGATACGGAGGAGAAAAAAAGAAAGACAGGGCCCTTGAGGAGGCCGCAAAAGACCGAGCCGAGGGCCGGGCTCACCAGCTGGACCTGGGAAAAGAAAGAAAGGCGAAAAGAAACGGAGTGATGCAGAAAAGCTCTCCGGCACTCGATGGGTTTCATTCGATTCTTAAGATGAAGAGAAGGGTGGCCTGTGGAGGAGGTGGTGGTGTGAGGGGGGGGTGACATTAGAGAGAGGAGGGAAACGAGGGAGCCTTTTGGAAAAGAAGATGGGAAAACAAAACGTGAGAACCAGAGAAATACCTCCTCAACCCTGCAACACCGCCATAATACTCCAATTTACAAGAAAAAGAG
>JAVQJL010002854.1:0-14579 GCA_036024295.1 Nannoperca obscura
CTTGTTGTTTTTGTGCGAAACACCCACTGGTTTGTTTTTTTTTTTTCTTTATTTTCATTTTTTTTTGGGTTATTTTGTTTTTTTGTCACAAAATTTCCCCCCCCCCCCCCCCCCCCCCATGCTAAACCGCAGTTCATACACATGATAAAAGTGTGAAGATGAACATCCTCTCGGCGTCTGTCACAGCTTTCTCCTACCACAGAGTGCACTGAAGCCAAGAATCCTCCTCCATATAAAAATGCCCTAAGCTTTATTATGGTTAGCTTTTGGCTGCGATTTAAGAAACTGACATCTTTAGTTTCACGGAAGGTTAAGACGAGGACCGCATAAAATTGGATTTGAATTTCTGAAAATACTCGGGGAAGGCCAGGCCTGCGCTCCACAGTAAAGAGGCACATAAGTAATATTCAGAAGCTTTGAAGGTCTCTTAAGACTTTCCCTTGTCACATTCCCTCTGACATTTTCACCACCACAGTCTTTGTTTTGATGTCCACATGTCACACAGGGAAATGCTCTGAGGTATTAAGAATGTTTTCCTAATGCCAACAAGGCATGATGGGTAATCGGTGCAGGAGGAATAAGGTATATGAGGTTCAACAACTGTCATCATCAAAAATGGAAGAAATGAGAGAATATTTGTACAGCATTTGGTTTTTGTTTAGGTTTTATTGGTCACTGCGTGGCATTATTGTTATTATTATTATTATTATTTTTGTTATTATAACGTAGATTTACCCTCGGGCATGCTGTATGAAGCTCATAGGTAGAGCGTCAAATACACGGCACTCCTGGAATTGAAGCCTGTGTTGTGTAGAAAGGTGTTAGAACCATCACCGTCTTCGTCTTTCTTTGTGACATGAAGCCACGCTGTGGACCGTAACGTCCTCTCCGCCACGACTCTTCCTTGTTGTGCGTCATTGTTTTGCAACGCCCAACTGTCAGGAGTCACTACAAAGATTTCTTGGACTTTTTGTTCTTGCTGCCAAGAAATTCAGTGTCAAAGTGATTACATTTACATCTGGAATAAAAGACCTCTGCACCGACATAATTTTTAACTGTATGTGAGGCAAACTGCTTTACACATTTTCAGGATTTATTGTTTAGTCCATAAAATGTCATCATAATTTCCCAGAGCCCAAAGTCACGTCTTCAAATTGCTTCTTTTGTTCGACCAAATCCTCACATTTAAGAAGCTACAGGCAGTGAATGACTTTGGACATTTGAGAAATGAATAAAAATAGTAACTAATCAGTTAATTGACTAATCATTGCAGCTCTACATATTTGTATGATACTGAGAAATATTACAAAGATGTAAAGAAATCAAATTATTAAGATAACGCTCACACATTGGAGGAAAACTACTGTCCCACCCTTTAAATGTGGCCGTACGACATTCGATTCATTATGCTTTAAAACACAAACTGCTGGCCTTGCAGCTTGAAACTAGAAGCCAAACTACTTTTATTTTTTAACCATGAAAAACAACCAAGGAACAAACCACCTACATGTTGTCTCAGAGGCCTACAGCTCAGTTAGGATGATGCTGGAAGGAGTTTTTCTTTGGAGTAAACCATCGTCTGCAGGTCTGGACAGATACTCCTCTCACTGAGCAGCATGTAAACAACAGAGCTTCATCAGAGTCCTAAACACAACTGCTTCTGAGCATTTCCAAAACGTGGCTGTTAAAGTACTTTCAGTCTGAAATCGACAGGATGTATGAAAAGGCCGCTCATCATCATACTTAATGGTCAGTAATGTCTTTAAGTGGCCTCTTTTAAGCTGCTCTGCACAACCTAAACCTGCTTCCCTGCTGTCTGGATGATGTGCTCGTCTAATATCAGCTGAGCATGAATAAAAACAATAGAGCATCAGCAGGTGGTATGTTTGTTTGAGGGAGGTGCAATACAAAATGCTTTCTTCACAGTGAACAGCTGATTGATTTATGGTGTCATAAACGTTTAAGTGACTACACCCCTGCGGCTAAACCTGTAAAGAAACGACAATGCTGTGAAAAGTGTGTCTTCTTGTTTCTGTTCAGCAAATGCTTGTTTAGTTGCCCACATGTTGGTCCATTTCAGGTACTGTGTGCAGCTGTTTATATACAGTATAACATTCAAACTTCTTTTTTCTGTCACGTTGGGCTTGGAAATAATTTAATATTAGTTAATAATACTTGTGCAAAATCATATTGTGCTTTCTAAATTAATAACAAGCAGAATTTCTTTAAAACCATCTTTATAAATGCAAGAAGTCGTCTTCATTTTTGCTTTGTCACATTATTATGACCATTTAGTGCAACATGAAGAACCCTGGTTTGATCATTTATTTGGATTATTGCTGATTGGTAATATGATGATAATCATCTCTTGCACAGCAGTGAGATATGCAAACCAATATTACTAGCACTACTGACACTGCTACTATCATATTAATGCTGTTACTGCAGCTGTTATCAGTATTAACACTAATATATAACTATTAATTGGTTTCGCTGCCACCGTTAAGAATGCATCCTCTTTATGATTCTGCTTCTTTGTGTTCTGGTATGAAAACTCAAAGTGCACTTAAACCTACTTTCCATTCACAGAACAAAAGCAAAGCAGACACGTCTGCTGATTTTATATTTCACCTTTGTTTCCCTTACAGTTGAGATGAATAAGGAAATTATGTCACGCGTGGTGAAGAAGAGGCAGGCGGACCCCAAGGTGGTCCAGTATGTGTGGGCGGCCATCGAGGTCATCCGCAACCAGAAACAGATTGCAAACATGGACAGGATCTCCAAGTAAGTTCACCACAGATGAGACGGATATGATCATGTGGATCCTTTATGTCTGATTACATTAGAGTCGCATCATACTGATAGAGTAAAGCCATGCGTCCTTGTAGATCAGGTTACTGTGGATAATCCACAGACCTCTGCTGCTGCGACTACCTTTTATATAATAGTTGTACATCAAGTGACAGAAAACAGGGAGAAGAGTGAGAGAGTTAATAGACTTTTCAACCTTTGACATTATGAGTTAATAAACCCGCTTATCCACAGCGATGTACATTTATGAGAAAAAGTTGTCCAGAAGGGATTCATAACTTTAAACAAAAACTTACCGAACCCTCAAACGTCTCCAGCAGAAACCAGTTTTTTAATGAAACGTGTAATTAAGGTAACAGCTCCCTGTTGAGATGGTTTCAGGTGATGAGAGACAACATGCCAACACAACATGTTGTGATAGAGAGATTTTATTTACAATGATATGAAACGGAGAAAAGCAGTAAAAACTAGTGGTTGAGAAGCGGAAGGTAACGGTTATTTTCTTTATCAATTAATCTGATTATCTGATTATTATGATTAATCGGTTCACAGTTTGGGCAGTTTTCACATTTTAAAGACAAAAGTGAAGATGTCTTTACTGTCATAAAGGGTGAAAGCTGCAGAGGAAAGGCTTAGATGTTCTGTTGAGCCCTGTTTGCACTCTGTGCCGTTCCAGGCAACGATCAATAACCAGATTGACAGCTGTTGCCGTTCTGATATTCTCCACCCGCTCTTCCGGTCGTGGAGTCCTCCACCTGATATTGCAGTCATCCCCTGGTGGAAACTGCGCTTGTAGAGTCTGCAGAGTCCGGCTCCGTGATGCTTTGTGTCGGTTGTGTCCGTGTCAGGATACGCAGCCTGACGAGAGCTGCGCCGATCACTCGTCCCCTTCAGTCCACTAAACCAAACACTTAGCACATCTCATACGGCAACTTGGCGAGCACCTTGGGCCTGGCTGTTTGCCAAATGAATACCGCCGGCGAGCGGCTGTTGTCATGGCAACAGCACGCAGCGCAAAAAGCCCCGGCTCTCCACAACCTCCACCCTATCCGGTCCCACTGTAGCTCGGTTTCAGCAGGCGGGCTTTGTGGCTAAGAGGGTGATTACTTTTTAGTGGCAATGGAGGAGACTGAAGCCAGCGAGGCAGGGGTGAATGATTAACCGTCAATGAATTAAGCAACTATTTAGTTGATTTGTTATGTCTTTCTTTTTTTTTTAAGCAAAATAGCCAAATATCAGGTGCTTCCAGCTTCTCCAATGCTGGTTTTCTTTGTGATGTGATGGTTAAATGGATATATTTTGTGCGGTTTTTGTTTTGTTGATAAAACCAGTGAAAAATATGTTATTTTTGGCTCTAGTGCTCCAGATGTTACTTTCTGATTGTTTTATTGACAAAATGCTAAATTGAGAAAATAATCTGGGTTAGTTTCACTCCTACTTACAGCAAGTTTGTAATTTTGTAAGGTTTCATGTATTTTTGTGCTCATAAACTAACATTGGGTTGATGGTTACATTTTCACCTTTTCACAATTAGACACTCATAAGTAAAGTTGGGATAAAATCTTTAGGAAACCCAAATCAGAAAAATGTTTTACTATAAAACTTCTTCCTGTGTCACTTCTGGGAGCCTGGCTGAGCGTCGCCGGGGTTCACAATGTTTGGTTTAAGTAATCCTGTTTGACTCCTGTGCTGTAGGCCTCGCCATTGTAGTTCAGGAGTAAATACAGACACTCACCTGACTCCCCACTGACATGTTCAGTTCACTGGCTGCCTGCCACAGTAGAGGATACATGACCTTGATCAGAGAGGTTCACTGCCAGTCAGCAGGCAGCTGCAGGAATCAACCAGGTCATTATTTGATGCTCCCGAACTGGAAAACGCAGGCGCTTCAGAGGAAGAAATGGAGCAGAAAGACGCGCTCTGCTTGTAATTTCAAACCACACGTATCTCTTAGCTGTTTCTTGGGAAGTATAAATCTAATTTATGCAGCGTTGGAGAAAATTACAAATTGATTTTAAGACCATATAAATGCTCTCTGACTAATGATCTACACTAATACTTGAGCTGGTTGAAAGAATGTAAAGGGTCTTGAGTTTCACCTGATTCATAAACAACCATTTAAACACTCACCTGTTATGACAGCAGCACAGATCCAGTATGTTGTAGGTCTCTGTCAAGCTGTGCCACCTACTGTAAACTGCTTCTTTAAATGTTCATGTTTGGCTACCGTCAGCACAGCTGCCATCGCACGTCGCTCAATTACTTCTCAACCTCCACCTGCCCAGGTACCTGAGCCGTGTGTTTGGCATGCACCCTAAGGAGACTGCCAGACAGCTGAGCTTGGCCGTGAAGGACGGCCTGGTGGTGGAGACCCTGACTGTCGGCTGCAAGGGCTCCAAGGCCGGCATCGAGCAGGAAGGATACTGGCTGCCCGGGGATGAGATGGTACGTTTATCAGGTTCCCAACACAGCAAAACCTTTTTTTCTTTTTAAATATACTATGTTATTGATCACCAAAAGGGAGCAAGTTCATCCCTTTTCATGTGAGGTATTGACCTGGTGTGTGTCTCCAAGTATTACAATAGCATCCTGCTGGTACTTCTGTGTTCACATTGTAAGCAACGTTTTTAAGAAATGACCGGAAGTCCAACATCTCCCAAAGAGCTGGATGTTGAATAACAACTAAATACCAACTTTCTGCTTCCACCAGCCTCACATGATGTAATGTTTCCCCACTGAGGGGATTTTTTATTTAACCAGGAGAATCCCACTGAGATTAAGAATCTCTTTATAAAGGGAACCCTGTCGGTCAGCAGCATAAATAAAAAGACAAATGCAATGTGAACAAGAAATGTTTAACTCTAGCCAATCAAAGCTCGGCAGTTTAACAGTAGAAAGGTTTAAAGCTGCAACTCATGAGTATTTTCATTATCGATTTAACCTGCTTATTATTATTGAATCATCAGAAAAAGTGCATCACAGTTTGTTAGACCTCAATGTGATGACATAAAATGTCTTCTTTTTTTTCTTGAACATTCAGACATTTGACGAGCTGGAACCAGAGAAGGTTTGACATTTTTGCTTCAATATAATTTTTCAAATGATGAATTAGTTATTAAAATGATCGGCAGATACATGGTCTGTCTATCAACTAATAGATTAATTAAATAAGATCAAGAAAAGTTACAATAATGAATACATAAGTCTCCAAAGCAACGCTACATGTGTCACTTGTGGTCATCTATGGGAATGTCTGTTTTTAATTTGTATTGATCTTCTGATTCCAGATTACTGCTTCATATAACTGAGATATTTGACAGAAAAAAAATACAAACGCAGTAAATATTGTCCCCAAAAGGTGTGTGATACATGCGTAAACATTTCTAATGCAAAGAGCACTTAATGGACCAGAGTGCAAGTGAACACGTGACGTGTGCGGGTGTCCTCGCCCTTCAACTTGACACATTTGCAGGGAGGAAGTTGCCACAGGAGCCCTGTTTGAGGCCACCACGCAGATCCTGACACGATATAGCCACCCATCTGTCAAGTTGCTCGCAGTGTGAACACAGTTTTAACAGTCACAGCACGCAGACGTTACATGGAGCAAATGTTACTCTTATAAAGCGATGCTGAAGAAATACAAGCCAAACAGGAAAGAGAGTGATAGTTTGGTCAAATCAAGGACTTCATAATTAGTTCTGTGTATATGAAAAGGTGCAAACTCCCATTAAACATTTCAAACCACACAGTTTATTTTTCAATATCCTCTTTAATCGTTTGATGTGTTTAGGTAGGTTTTCATTTTCTCTCATTTCCCCTGTTAGTTCATCGCGTAGATACTCTGTCACAGTAGTGTCATTTCACCGTGTATCAGCACTATCTGGGGAGATTCCTCACGTCTTTTTAGCATTTGTAATGCAAAGAGGAGCACTTAATGGATTACTGTGCAAGTGGCATTAATGTGTATTTGGTAGCTGCTTTAATCCCACTTCTTTTTGCACCAGGGTATTAACACCCTGGCAGAATCTGTTATGCTCAAAACCAATAAACTGCATGAGCATCATCAGTGGTTTGTGAGCAAGTAATGACATGCAGGACAAACAAAAAGACCTGGCCTGATCAGAATAGCAATAATATGACAGGAAAGCTTCTTAGTTCTAACATTAACAGGTTCATACAGTGGTGCCAGTTTACTTTGAATGAAGGTTTTTGGCATCCGAGATTATTTGTTATGATGGCAGACACCATGGAAACCGTGGAAAGAAGCACGGGACAATGTAGTTGTTGTTGTTTCTGTCTGTACAAATGATTTATATAATTTACAAACACAATCTGTTAGTGTCTCAAGTCATGACATTGTTGTCCAGCGGAGCTCAGGTGGTTTTAGCAGCAGGCCTTTTAAACACTACTCTCTGAATCACTTGCAATCACAGGAGCCGAAAGCCGAAGGAAGCAAGGTAAGGGCTTCATTGTTAATTTCAAATTCAGGGTTTTTCTTCATATGATCACCTCATCCCCCCCCCCCCCCAACTAACATCATTCTGTGAGAAATCGGTTCTGCCACATGCAGTGCAGTCAGGGATTTGAGTGAATCTTTATGCAGGCTGCAGAAACAACCAGACAGCAGAGAGTACGTTCTGGTCAGTGCAAAACAGGTGCAGGCTGTATTGAAATGATATGGAAACCTTTAGCGCCAGTGGCAAGAAATTCAGTTTTCTTGCACTTTCTAATGCTTGCTGCACCTTTTTAAATGAAAAGATCACACAAGGTGAAAGACGGAAACATATCAGGTTTCCATATGGAAATTGGCCTGCGGGCTGGCCTGCGGTGCAGCATTAAACACGCTACCAGAAGCCCCATGCTGTCATTCAGTTCAGCTGTAAAAGCTTCATGAAAGTCCATTGCAGCGCTGTGTCTACGTGGCCAAATTTCTTGCGGAAGTGGTCCGTGACTTTGATAAAAATGCATGCTCGCTACTTACCTACAGCTGTGCTGTTGCTTGAGTTTTAAAAGAACACTCACTTGGAGCTGAATCCAGCCCTTAGACACTGCCAGCTGCAGTCAGGTGTACATTGAGCAGTAATCAGTGTTTGCTTAATTGGATCTTATTCTAATGTGAGATGATAAGCAATGCTAGCATAGCCGCAGGTTGGTAGCAAGCATCTGTGCGTTTGTAGTTTTTGGTCTTGGTAGTTGTAGTTCTCCTCAGAGGAGGCGTGATCTGCCGTGTCCTTAACTTCTGTCTGGCATGCTTATTTTTCTTTTTTTCTTCATTGTTGATTGCTGAAGCAGGGTGGGAGGAGGGGAGAGGGAAGGGTGGTGGTGGTGGTTTGTATGCTTAGATGTCTCCCTGCTGCTAGCAACACAGCCGACTGGCTCTTTCAGGTTAGCGATCTCTCGGTGGGTAGAGTTTGAACGTGAGGACGACTGTAAAGCAGTTGCTAGATGGAGGCACTTCTCCCTCCACAGGTGCCTGGATTCAATCCAGCTGGCATGTGCTGTGTCCTTGTGTTGACCTCCGGAGTATTTACTCCCCAAACAGACGAGCACACATTTAGCACGCTGATTTAACATGTAAACATACCACAGTTGGATTCTTGAAAACAAGTTTTAAATGCACTGCCTCAAGTCAGATTGGATTCAATCCAGGTTTGCCATTAAGGATGACCTGTATCTGTGAATCTTTTCACATCTAAAAAAACAAACACAAAACAAGTTGGATACATTGTTGATGGTTTAAAGTTTGGTGATTACACAGAGTATGCACACTTGTGATGCATGCAGTGGACATGCACTTTGACAGCAACAACTTTACGCTGTAGAAGAGCACAATACACATTATTACATTTAATTTACTAACCCATTATTTTAAATGGGTTCAGTGAACTTCCTTGTGCAAACCTTGTGTTCACCTTTACACCCTCCTTCAGCGGTTTTACCGTTTGAAACCTTCCTGAATCTCTACAAGCTCCTACATGGACGATGCTCGCAGATAACTTTCCTTAGTTGTGTTAAAACACTTAGCAATATTATTAAGTTTAATAGCACACGTCATAAAGAATTCATATATGAAATTAAACAAAGAAGAGGAGATGCTATGTGTTGAACGTGTGTTGCCGTCATTTCCTGGAGGAAATCCTCAAATATAAACGATGCATGTTGTGAGACAGTAAATCTTTTGTACTGTCCGATATTTGACCATACTGTTTTATACAGATGTCTTTTCCTTTTAACGTCATGAGCAACGTTGCACACACACACAGAAACAGTTGAATATATAGGAAATCATTTTGAGTGTAATTACGCACGTGATAAACGGGTTTCAGCAGCTTGAATTGTGCTTATTGTGGCAGCTGCATTTCTGATCAAATCAAAATCTTGAAGTGTAGTCAAGTAACCACTGAAAAGGGTTTAATAAGATGAGATTGTGTAGAAATATTGGTAAAACTTGGTTACAGCGCGCTGCGTTTATGTGGATGTTAAGAATCTGTGAAGCCGTTTACGTCTGAAAGAAGCAGGAGGTGGAGATGAGTCCTGTGGTGGTTTTGTGCAGGTTATTACTCGGTGTGCTCACCCTGCTGCTCGGCTGTCTGGCGTGTCCCAGCTTGACAGTGACAGTGCAGAGCTAATAACCAGAGCAGCACAGCAGCGGGGACGCTGCTGAAGGCGGCCGGCCCTCCGCTCCTCCTCCTGTCAGAATCCCAGGCCCTGCCTTTGTTGGCAGCTTTTAGACGAGGCCCATTTCTGTTTCCAAGAAGCACAGAGGTATTTCACGGATGTTTAAAGACGACTGTGATTTGAACCCCAAAACAGTTCAAAACAGGTCCCAGTTGTAGCAGAATATCTGACATTCTTATGTTTTATATTATTTTAACATTTGGTGTCTGGTGCCTCGCTGGTTCTGTTTTGTTTGGGCTCAATTTTATCCTGTCAAACTCACTTTGCTGGAACCACAGATGCTGTGTCCTTGGCTCACAGCGCTCCAGCCTTTTGAAGTCAGCCACTTGTCTTTCATCAGACAGTCCAACAATAGTGAAGTGCCTCTTGACATTCAACAGAACTCGAGCACCGTTTCTGTATTGTCAAGTGTTTGTTTGTGTGGAGGGACTTTCAGAGTACATTCACACCTAGATGGGCTTTAATTGTGAACCCAGCTTCAGTTCTGTCCACTTGAGAATATGTGAACACAGCTGTTGCACTTAACGTCGACTCAGCTGCTTCCCAGATGAGCCTTGGCAGTGAGAAGCATGATCTAACCATGATCAGGAGACTCTGTATGTTCCTCGTTTAAACGTCTGCTGGTGAATACAAAGTGCAGCTTGTTTGAAATTGTGCATCAAGGAAGTTCCCCAAAGAGGATCTTCAATAACCTGTTCATGATGCTATTTCTGCTTTGTGGTTGTTGTTTCTTTAATGCAGTTTTTTAACCCATTACCACCCACACAAGCAAACTAACAGGGCATTATATTGGCCATTTTGTTTATTGGATTCTCGTTATCAGCTGTACTGTCAGCAGATATGCAAGAAGAAATTGTCAGTAAGTAAATGTCCAAGATCAGTTTGAGGTAATTTAGTCTTACCTCAGTCCATGTATTAGTATGACGTCAGTGCTGCAACTAATGATCATTTACCGTATCAATTAATGTGTCAGTTATTCTTTGGGAAATTCACAAAGATTTGTAAGTGGCATCTTTTAAATTGCTTGTGTAGATATTGTTTGAAATGATGTAAAACAGAGAAAAGCAGCAAATATTTGACGTTTGAGAAGCTGGAAATGAGAGAATCAATCATGATCTGTATCATCTGTGGGTGGTAAACCGTAAAGGGATATTTTATTATTACAGATGATTATCTGGCTGTCAGAGTGTAGAGCACTTCCTGCTTCCGATCAGGAGCCTCTGGTGTTTCAGTGGCAGCGTGAAAGTTAGAGCTGTCTTCACTTCTTTTGTCCTCGTGACTATTTATGGTTGTCCTTGGGCTCGTTTCAACCCCACGCTTCCGACTGAGGCCCTCCAGTCCGAGGTGGCTTAAATCTGCATGTGTGTCTTAAGCCGGAAGAGCGTGCTGCAGTGTGCGGCCTTCTTAGAGGCTTCTGTGTAAAAGGACAATGCCTTTCCAGTATGATGATCTTCTACGATCAAAACCACAGTGTTGAGCAACTTCTTGTCAACCAGACTTCCTCAGGAGGTTCATCACTGCAGCTACAAGCTAAATCCAGCTTACAGCCAACCTGCCACACTGACCACACTCAGTCACGACTCCTGCTCTCCCCGACCGAGCTGGTCCAGACTGTGAGTGGGAGGAGTTGCACTCCTGACAGCTTGATGAGTAGATGTATTTTTAGAGGTTCATCCTTCCCGCCTCTGTGCCCTTCACTTGAACCCTTAATGAAAACGCTTACTTCAACACCTTCCAGCAAAAAACTCTCCAACAATTTGATATGAACTTTGAATGATCACAGAATAAAGGCAGATTATCACTTTCATGGTTAACATTACAACAAGGAAGCTGCGGCTGCGCATCGCTGGACATTATTCCAGTGACACAGTAAGTACGATGCCAATACCTTTTTCTAGCTTTAAGAAATATAAACTCATTGTTGGCATCTGTACAAGAACTTGGCCTTAATGAAATAGTCTTAAATTAGACACGTTTGGATTAAAATCAGACAATAAATACCCAAACAGGAACCAGACGTTTCATTTGAAGACACAAAGTGCTGTTTGGTTTTAGCGGTGCAAAGTGCAAAGTGAGGATACATTAAGTGAGATAAACCTTCCTGTACCTGTGGACACGCAGCAGTGTGGTAGATGAACATGTCCACAGTCAACACACACAACTACATGCATGTGGTAGATGGATTGTGGGTATTGGTCGGTGAAATCTCCCTCCAAAGATTCCGTAGATCTTTTATTAATTGGAGCAGTGTTTGGCATTGATACCATCCTACATATTCACACTCGGAGGAAACAGGGAGCAGCTCCGAGAGACGGAAAGAAATACAGGAAGAAGCCGCTTCACAATTTAATTGTAAATTAGCTTTAGAATAACAATTCCAGTTTCTTTAATCTTCCTTCATTACACTTGCTGTATTTCCATTTCCCATTCAAGAGGAAAGTTTAAAAAAAAGATGAAATATTTAGTTTTTTTGCGTCATGTACAATTTCACTGAAATGGTGTATTTTGAAGTTGCTGAAGTTCACGGGAGTGAGAGTGTGTAAATACAACGATAGTGCTACCAGCTCTGCACATATTCATTGGAGCAGGAATGTATTGAAACCAGGATTGGTGCATTTTGGAAGCAAAGCAATCAAGAAAAGTAGTAAGATACCTTCAGGTCACCAGCCAATGTTCTTTTTTATTTAGCTTTAATTAAACCTGCTGCTTTTACCTTTTTATCTTTTCCGTCGTCGTAAATCTGTAAACCTGAGAGCTAGTTTTTAATCAAGGACGGAGGATGAAGAAAGCCGTTTCCTCTCCAGCTGTGGTTGGCGGGTTGGATGGGGGGGTCACCCAAACTTGTGCTCTGCTGTGTCTCTCCTGCAGGAGTGGGAGGCAGAAAGCCACGACTGGTACTGCTTCGAGTGTCACCTACCGGGCGACATCCTCACGTGTGACAACTGCTTCCGGGTTTACCACCTCAAGTGTCTGTCGGAGGAGTTCAAGCCCAGAGATGCAGCATCCCACTGGCAGTGTGGCGCCTGCAGGGTGGGTGGTGTGTCTACTCTTCAACATCTTTAGTGTGCACAACGTGTGTTAGTAGTGACAGTATTCAGCATTTAAAACACAACTACCTGTTGGTTTCACTGTAAGTTTCATGCAAACTCTCACTTAGTTGTTTTTCACTTCCTGTCTTCTCTGCCAGGCTCTTTTTTTGTATATTCTTGGTGTGTTTGAGGACATTGCATTTATGTCATGGCCCAAGTGTAAATGTAATTGTGTGTGTCTGTGTGTGTTCAGGGTCGGATTAAAATCCTGCTGTGATTCTTAAACCTTGCCTCTCTCTGTCCTGTTTCTCCACGTCTTCCTGCAGGGCAGTAAAAAGAAGAACCTGAACAAACAGGAGATGAGTAAATACCTGTGCTTCATTGTCCAGCGCATGAAGGAGCGGGTGAGGACCACCGTATTTATATCCACCTGTTGTGACGTAGTTCAGCCGTATTCTTCTGTTTTTATAAGTTCTGATTTGAACTCCGGCCATCAGTTCCTGTTCTTATTGAATCACATGGCACCCAGGGTGGGAAATGAACTTTTTCTTTCACCAGCCGTTGTCTCCGGAGCGGACTTTCCTCCTTGTGATCACCTCCTTGTGACATTTTGAAGCTCCGTGGTCTTTGACAGCCTCCAATTTAAAATGTTTGGTACCCAGAATAAAGTTATTATTAGTCCTGCTACTGGTCGAAGCGCAAAACATTGACTGACTGCTCTCGTCGAAAACTAGCCAGTCACGTAACTCCCCGCTGTCGCTTTTTCTCCACTTCTCATTAAAAAATCGCTTTTTGACTTTTGGTTCCTGCTTTGTATCCTCTTGCATCGGCCTACTTACACCAGCCACTCTCTTAACACCCGCAATATAACGCCACATAGTTGTTCAAGAAAACGCTCGCACTCTCTGGCTTTCTTCTTCTTCCAAGTGATGAAATTTGCGCCAGACTACATGCTACAAATGCGTCCCTCTGCCCCCTGCAGGTCGCTTCTAGAACTCCTTTAAATAATCGGGAGACATAGCTAACCCGCCCCCGTGGCTGGTAGGTTGATGAAATTCACCCGCATTTGGCCGGTGGCGGGTGCTAATTTCCCACCCTGATGGCTCCTTTGATTGAATCAGATATAGGCTCTACTGTTTGAATGTTTACGTTGAAGTTGGTTTGATGCTGCATCGTTGTTACACCGCAGGAAGTTTGAGCTGTCACTCAAACATGTACAAACAGAAGCTTGGAGGCTAAAGGAGCGCTTCTTAAATGACTAATTGACATTTCTTTTCTGGAAAAAAGCACAACCGATGTAGCTTTAGTTGGAATCGTCCGCCTGTACGTCTGCTGGCTCATCATTATTAAACCATTGTCCTTCCTCCACACTGCAGGCAGTGGACCTGAACAAGAAAGGCAAAGACACTAAACATCCCATGTACAAGCGGCTGATCCACACTGCGCTGGACGTCACAAACATCCAGGAGGTAACCGCCCTGCCCCGTGGCATTCTGGGAAACTTCCATTAACTCTTACTGTCCTGTTTCTGCTTCATTTAGTCATTCGTGGAATGATACAGAACACACCTTTAGAGAGAGAGAGTGTGTGTGTGAGTGTGTGTGTGTGTGTGTGTGTGTGTGTGTGTGTGTGTGTGTGTGTACACACACACACTGCCCTCTCCTGGACCTCTCGCATGTCGGTCACCAAACAAACACTCACAGCCAGCATGTGAGTGAGACCTCTTTGTACTCGTTCCCTCTTTGTTTACATATTTTTAACACTTTCTCTCTCTCTCTGTCTGTCTGTCTGTCTCTGTCTGTCTGTCTGTCTGTCTCTCTCTCTGTCTGTCTGTCTTACTGTCTCTGTCTCTCTCTCTCTCTCTCTCTCTGTCTCTCTCTCTGTCTGTCTGTCTGTCTGTCTCTCTCTCTGTCTGTCTGTCTGTCTCTCTCTGTCTGTCTGTCTGTCTCTCTCTGTCTGTCTGTCTGTCTCTCTCTGTCTGTCTGTCTGTCTCTGTCTGTCTGTCTGTCTCTCTCTCTGTCTGTCTGTCTTACTGTCTCTGTCTCTCTCTCTCTCTGTGTC
>JAVQJL010002864.1:0-13580 GCA_036024295.1 Nannoperca obscura
CAGACATTGCAAATAGCTGCTTTTTATTAACGTCTCGAGCTCAGGTCTCTAAATATGTGGCGACCACAAAAGCAAACGTGTCAGTATTGGCAGGTTACGTGACGTTCTGGCTCTCACCAGTCACACATGCCAATCACTCTGTGTTCTATGTGTCTGAAAGAAGACGTCAAGTCATCAGACATCAAGTGTGCAGTCGTGTTGTCAGAGTCAAGTACTGCTTATCTTACAGACACATCTCACCCAGAAAAGACAAGAGAGTCTTCAAATGAAAGCAGAAGCTCCTGTAGCATCACTTCCTTTATAGAAGATCTAAGCGAGAGTTTGAGGTTAAGGCAGATCCGTGTGAAGGCGTGTGTCCTCCCGTCAGCACAGGATATTGTATGCACGACCGGCAGCAGTCGCTTCTTGACCAGCATGGCAGAGTGGAAACTCCTCTTTGTTCTGCTTCTGCCACTAACAGCGAGCTTTGACGGCAAAGGTAATGTTGAAAAACTCGTTTTCAACTCATCCTCTAACCGTCCCGTCTTTGGTGGATGACTTAAAGTTTTCTGTACTTTTCTGGTGGAGTTGAAAACGTGATTTCATATTCACAAAATGCCAAAAATGCTCAAAAACAGACTGTATTTCATATTGATTTTTGATTGTAAGTGATTGATTGCAGTGAAGTTGTGTACAAAATGTGTAAATAAAGCAAATGCAAAGTCATTCAGATGCTGTTTCCTGTTGTTTGCAGAGACTCGTGTGAAAACCACTGGCAACAAATCAGATGTCACTCCAGTTTGCACCAATGGAACACAGCACATCATCTCACTCATAGTGTGTAGGATCAGAACGGAGAGACACTGGGGAGATAACTGTAGTCTGCTGTATCAATATGGACACGACATCGTGCATGACTGTGACTCCAGGTTCACGCTCATGATGGAGAATCACACCATGTTTCTCCTCCTGACCGGTTTAACACCAGAGGACAGTGGGATCTACACCTGTGAGTGCTCACATCCTGATGGAACAAAAATCCTCATCCTGAATCTCACTGTAGAAGGTAAACACATGTCATGTATTTGTCCCGTCTGACCTTCTGAGGTTCTGAGGTTTGATTTTTTCTGACTTTGTGTTTTGCAACGTTTTAGAAGCCGAAAATTCAACAGCAACGCAGATTTCAGGTGTCCTGATTGGTGTAACTGCAGTCATCGTTTCCTCTGCAGTTATCCTCGGGTTTATCTGCGTAGGACTTTGTCACAGGTGAGAGGCTGTATTCATTATCATCATTATTATTTTTAGGATTGCTCTTAAGTCACGTAATATTCACTCCAATTGAGTTTCATGCAGTTCTTTTTTTATCACCTGAACATCTTGACCTTTAGTTTCAAATTAAAAAATGAAGCGCAACCAAATTATCTTTCATTTCCTGTCTCGTCTAACACATAGCAGAGTGAAGACACCTTCACGCTCATTACTAATTCACTGTTGTTTCACCTAACAGAAGAAAACCACAACCGCAGAGCAGTCGCACAAACACGGTACCCTGTTACATCTTCTTCATTCGTGCCTTTAACTGAACTTTAATTCATTTAAAACAATATATTCTAAATGCATGACTTCCTACAGGAGCCGCAAGACATCGAGCCGTACAGCACCTTCGCACGGGGAGAGACTGAGCTTTATTCAACTGTCAACCTGCCTGTCTCCAACACTTACACCGAATATTCAGAGGTGGTTAACCAGTGAGGACAAACATGCAGGGCAGTCTCTGTAAAGGACTTGTTGTCCACAAGGGGGCACTCTTTATCTATGTGACAACTTCTGCATACAAACTTTTTTAATTGCAGTGTATCCTTTATGTAAGCTTAATGTTAACGCTGTTATTATATTATACTGTACTATGTATGTATCAACTAAATATGTAAAAAATAAACAAAGATTGTTGCAATCTCAGAATCAGAAATCCTCCTCTCGCAGTGGAGAAATTTACATTGTTGCAGCTAAAGTGTACAGTGCAGAAGAGAGAAGTTAAATAACATAAGTTAAAAAAAAAAAAGCATGGTAAAACAAGTACACGTGATGACATGCAGTCACACTTCTAAAAATAATAAGCGCTGAAATGCATTTAGTGCGTGGGAAGTAGCAGCCAGATTCAGGAAGTCAACATATTGCATAGAATATTTAACGTCTACGTTTCATATTAAAGCCTTGTCTGCAATTATATATTGAATTCAACTCAACTAGATCCTTTTATTGTAAACTTTGACTTTGATTCTGCCAACGCAGGAACGACATTTTGTCCATTTATTTGAACCAGACGTCACTCTGAAATGTGCCATTTAAACACAGGATGTCGTCGAGTTGTAGTTTTAAGACCAACGGCGGCACCTGCTGGACTTTTCGCAGACGTGACAGGAGCCTTTAACATTTTGAGGTGGAGTTGTTCTTTAATTTATCCAGAGACGGGAAAATATCATTACGAGTAATAAATCTTTGCAGAGAAACCTAAAACATTTCTTTAAATAACTAAATTTAGCTGAATTACACGGATTAAAGAAATTAGATCAATTACATATCACAGCCTGATGCCCTCTGTTAGTTGTTTTGATGTATAAATGTGGTTTCTATATGAGTGCTAATGACTTGGTCTAAACTAAACTAAGGGAACAAATATAACTCCATTAAGTTATAATTATTATTATAAAATTAGACAGACTTTAAATCCCTTGTTGTTGTTGTTGTTTTTGTCTCTGGTGTTCCCCTGCTAACACTCCTTTAAATTTATAGAGGAAGTAAACACTAAAAGTCACAAGCCTCCCATCTCTTTAGTGCTTTAGTGATTACACTCTTGTGCATGCATACAATACTATGTGTGCAATTTCTTTCTTTTTTGCTTGGTGATCAGAGTTTGGGACCACCCTGTTCCAGTAGATATTATTAAGGGTCAAGGGAACAGGCTCCCTCAGCAGATTTGTGGGAGATTTAAAGGAAATTAGTCAGCTGAAAATTCAACCTCTGCAGGAAACCTGCACAATCAGCTCGTTCTCACGGGTCCTGCACAAGCCATAGCGATACCGCTGCAAACCAAACGTGTTACTTTTCATACACTTCAATAGATAAATAAATAAATACTTTACTCTTAATTTCACTTTCCATTTGACTGTTTTTGGCTGGAGATTTAAAACATCCCCTTCCCGTTGTTTAAACTAATTATCATGGTCACAAAGAAACATTTTGATGTGCAATTTGAAAGGTTTTGAGTATTTTTCCAACGGTCTGCACCACATTTCAGGGGGTCCTATTGCACGTTTTACTCCATTTATCTGACAGCTGTAGTTGCTGCTTACTTTTCAGATTGAGAGATTTCACGTTTATACGCAAACTACCACCCAAACTACCCAACAGTATAAAATAACATATTCAAATTAGCAGCACGGTCACCAGCTACACATGTGATGCTGCAGGATAACACAGATTGTTATTGCAGTACACTAAAAGGCTTGCCATCTGAGATAACTGATGTTTTGCGACCGGCGGTCAGACTGTGACTATCTCCAGCTGGTGCAAGAGATAAGTTTGAAAATCAGAGACGACGCCCCGCGACCAAAATAGTTCTGGTTTCATTTTAAAAGAGCTTTCTCATTATTATTCTTTCACAAACAAATATTGCTAATCCACAAGGTGCTAGCTGTGCTCTGGTGTGTAATAACAGGCTCGAGACTCTACAGAAGTGATGAATTCTTTGGAACTCAAAATATGACTTCATCAATACTACAGCAGAATAAATCATGATTGCTGCATCACATCATGTATCACATAAAGGAATCCACCTCCAACACACCTTTAACTGGAACCTTTGCAGTTAGGTAATCTTGATGATTCATACATTTATGAGTAAATGAGCTAGGTTAGTTCCTATAAAGGAAGGTCAATAAAGGTCAGTTTAAGTCGTTTATTTTATATTTGTAATAAGTATTGTCTTTTTTTAACATTTTTGCCATGGTCTATTGATTACTTACAAATGTTTGGCAGCCACAACCACTCTGTAGTAACCTTTCCACAAAGTTGTTAGGTTCTTTCCTAAATGCTTAAGAGGAATTACAAAAGTAATTTCCCCCTCCTAAGTATCTTGTAAACAACATTTCATAAGAGACTCAAATCATATGAGATTTGTGGTGCACAACCACAACCCACAGAGGCATCATGGGGCATCATGGGGGCATTGACCACGTGTTGGGTTTGAATCCAGCTGGAGGCACTTGTTTGCATGTGATTCCCACACTCGCATCTGATTAAAAGGGCGGGAAAGACGCTTCCGACCAAAACATGTTGACATGTTTTGTTTTGTTTTACTGAAAAGAAACAAAGTTTTCCAAGAGCTGCTGAGTTCAAGCCTGAAAAGCTAACTAGCAGCTAACCCCGAGGCCACGAAGAAGCCTGCTTGGACAGAAATGCATGGGTTAATATCAATGGTTCAGTTGTTAACTTAACTAAAATACGCTGCAGGAACCTTGTTTTTTACATGCAGAACATTTTCTTTCATCAAGTGAAGGCGGGCAAAGTGGCTGATTAGCAGTGGAAATGGTAATACACCCATTATGGGGTAAACTCTTCAATGACCTTGCAAATTATTATGTGAGGTATCATACAGTATTATATTTGGTAACTCATTATTCCTGTATTAGCTTTTGCTTGCTGTATTATAACTTCCCCAGCCCATCATGATTTGGGAAATCGGTTCCAGTTTGCTGGAGCGACGCATGTGGCGTATCACATATCACATGTTTTGTCATCACGCTGACTATCGGGACCATTTGAATAAGCACGTTATCTGCGGGGAAATGGCATATAGCAAACCTCACACCAGAAGCCACAGGTCACTGTCTGGGGACTTCTGCTTCAGTTTATTACTGAAAGTGTTGTCAATACAGTAAAGAAACTATTTTCTGGACTTTACAGTGCTGATATCATTAGTAGTAACCTTAACACTTACAGAAAAGCAGTGTGAGTCAATGAGGCATGTACAGTGTACAGTGTACAGTCTACCTGTTAAAAGGGAGTTTTTCCTTGCCGTTGTCGCCTAGTGCTTGCTCATGGTGGTTGTTATGATATGGCGCTATATAAATAAAATTGAATTGAATTGAATTGAATTATGTGTTTTGACAGCAGTTACATGAAAATAAATGATATATCACATAACGTCACAAAATCATAAAACACATGGTGTGATATATCATGACATGATTCTGTAAATGCTTGCTTTTAAATATCTTTGGATGTAGCTGCATCTCTGATTCATTTTGATCCAAAAAGGCCGTTAAAAAGACACATTCAGTCTCTGACCAGAGGAGCCAAAATGTGATACAACTACATAAAATACTCAGAACACTTGTGGGAAAACAACCAAATTACATAGTGACATGAGCAGTAATTCATCTTGAGCTTTGTTCTTGTGTTTGAGGTTTTTTCCTTCTGATACTCAAAGGCAGCAAAGACATTATTCAAAGCTGAAGGAATGTTGATGCATCATTTACTCTGCTGTCTATCCAGGAAGAATTAAACCAAGACACTTTCCAGAAAGCTCTTGTTTGGCAACGCATTAAATTCAAGCCAAGAAGTGATGAGCTTTCGCTTATATTACTATTAATATTAATAATATAAAAACATTTAGCTCTAGGGAGGTAAAGAAAACCCTGGGAGGTTTAAAATAAAAGCCCTTAGTGATGCAGCTTTTATTGATATAAAGCTCTCGACATGAACAATAACACACAGCTCAAATTGTAAAAATGAGAAAAAAGTTGTAATATACAAGAAGCTTATTCCACCAGTGAGGGTGTTGTGTCAAGTAACAGTTTTCTGTTTTAGTTTAGTTTTTACAGTTTTTTCCTCGCCACCTAATAAATTATCACAGTACAATGAATGTACTACATGTGTACATATCTGAACATAAACACACACCAGCGAGAGTGCAGTCCTGCACACAGTCCTGGTGTTTGAACTCTCACTCCATCCTCACACAAACACACACACACATACACGAACGCAGCTCCCTTCCCCTCCCCTCCCTCGCCCCTCTACTTAGCGTCAGTCTGTCAGAGTGGGGTCAGAGGAGTCAGTTTGCAGAGCGTCCTGTCCTGCTGCTTCGGGGAAAGCGGTGGACTTTGAGGTGTTTGGACAGGTGATCACTGCGGGCAAACTTCTTCTCGCAGACGATGCACTGGTATGGTTTCACTCCGGAGTGGGAGCGGCGGTGTCTGGACAGTTCGTCGGACCGAGAGAACCTGCCAGAAGGAAACCTGGGATGTTATCGATCACATTTTTTATTACTTCCAATATTTGTATTCCCTGATTGCAGTTGTCATCAGTCAGTAACACAAAGGACAATTTTTTTTCTGTCATTCTGAATTGCTCTCACGTCTGTACATAAATAAACCAAGCTCTTTGTATACAGCACGTCCTATATACAAATAATGGATGCAGTCAAGCTGTCAGCTGCTATCACATAAAAGCCATGTCAAGCTGTTTTATGTGCGGGTAATCTGAAGGTGTGTATTGCCCTGCGTCTTCTCTGTGAAGTTAAAGAGCTATCCCATATTTAGCTCAACACATGAGCGTTGCAGATCCAAGCCCAGTCTATTCCTGGCCTGCTGTGCTCCAGTCTCTATGGGCTCGGGCCAGCTTGGATATCATGACAGTGAAGGGTTAAGTGGATGATAGAGTAGTGCCTGTTGTATCTGTGTTTGTGTGCATATGTATATATTAATAAAGCTGTTCAAATCTGATTAATTTCCCTGTGTGTTGCCAGCAGCAGCAGGCTGGAGGCATGAAGGCGATAATTCACAGAAATATAAAGATGTCACTCACAGTTATTTCAAACCATTTCCACTCTAGTCATAGATTTAACAACCGATCTCTTCATCCTTTTAACGGCCCGGTGCCATAAATTAAAGCTGCATTTGATAATTTTGGGCCACTTGGGGGCAACGCAACAACATACTGAAAATTGTGACTTATTACCACTTTATAAAGTAATAAATTGTTAAAGTTAAACACATGCACAGTTTTTGACGCCTGCAGTATATGCAAGCACTAATGCAACCCTTTCAAAATGTAAATATTGCTAATTCTAATCTACATTCTAATTCCACAAAATGAAATCAATGAGGTGAAGGGTGCTTTAACACCTCACAGAGCTGCAGACGCATAATCATTTTAGAAGGGTTGGGTCACTTGAAGTGACCCCTTTTACATTACACACAGTCATTTTAACCTTTTTTAATTTAAAAATATTCATAAGTGCAGCTCTAACATAACCCACGTGCCTTCAGGGTTCGGCAGGGTGATGCTCAGGCATACATTGCAGCCTAAATCTGTATCAGCTTCAAGCTGGGGCATGACATAAACCATGTGCATTTATTCTACCGGCTCCACTGGACCTGAGCCGAGCTATAACACTGGGGGAGGATCTTTCAACACAACATGCATTTAGGACTTATGCAAAGAAACTGATTGTTCTTGAATTTTTTTTTTTTTTTTTTTGAGAAGACTGATCATGTGCCAGTTCTCTCTCATTGCCTCACCATTTGTCTCTGAACCTCAGGTACTTTCTTGCTATAGCTCTTCCTCTATTTCTTTACTCCTCCCCCTCCTAATCTAACCTGTGTAAAGCTGCTCATCTCCATACTTAACAGGGATAGTAGACACGGTCATAACTTCCACGGCAGATGGCAATTTTCCCAGTTAAAACAGTTTTTGGGGAGTCATCTGAATCAAATCTGATAAATTGGCAAAAGGCAAATTGTGATTTGTGTTTCTGGGCTATATTAATTAAACTGACTTGACTTGACTTGACTTGAGGAGCGTGGTCCTCAGGGCATCTTGGTGTGGCTGCAGCATGACACATAGTGTACATCTTAGTGTGGGTGCTGTGGGAAACACATACGCAGGCTTTGTTCTAGCTTGTCCCTAATCTCTGCAGCCAACAGAGCATAGAGAAAACAGCAAAGAAAGGTGGAGCCGTCAGGTTGGTTACACACCTGGAAAATTACAGTCACAGAGATATTGGCAAGCACACATACTGTACAGAGTTGTATTTTATTTTCCTCAACTCTTTTTGTTGTTAACTCAAAGCCCTCTGTGTTTATGAGTAGCTCGATTTCAACTCTGTGTAAGTTCAAAGGGAAATCACATTAATGCATGACAGCACTAATCAATGACAGAAGCTTGCCTCCTACATGCAAAGCTATATACAAGCAGCCATAAAACCTTTGCAGACTGGTTTTCCTACATTGATTCCTTTTAAACCAGAGAAGCTAGATTCAGTTCCTCAGTTTGTTCTTTAGAAGGACATTGAATCCTCTCTAGCTCGACAGAGGCTGTTTTCTAGATGACCCCAGCCTCACTGACCTCCCTGCAGAGGTCAAAGACAAGAAGATGGTAGCTTCCTGTGAGGATCAATAGCATATCAGAACTGACTGGTAGTAAGGTAAGTTCTCTTTCTTTACCTGCCAGTTGAACTTCAAGTGACAAAAGCCAATGCTAAATCAAACTGTGACAGCTCTGTCACCACCCAACAACGCATGATCGCAAATGCATCAGCTGACAAGGACAACAAGCCACTGCCTCAATGACAGATGTCAAGTACACACACATCACAGTGTTATTACAATACATTGTTGGGCTCAAGCCCAGCCTTCCAACGCAAACCTCACAGGAGACTCTCCATGCAGTTCTGAAAATACTGTCTTGTGTTGCCTGCATGTGTACCTTCAAGTGTTTACATGTGACGCTGTCTATGCATCTAGACCTGTACATGAACTACAGCCAAAGAGGAAGACAGGGATGAACATCCAAAAAGCTTAACAAAAGAAAACAGGTTGGCAATGAAAGAAATATAACTTTCACTGAGAGTCAGAGTCCAGCCAATGAAATACCATTCCTTTCTACTTCAGAGCAGCCAACCCATGGATCTATTCTAAGGTTAGAGAGGATAAGAGGCGCCTGACTCCCCAGCTCACCTGTATTTCCCAGAGGGCCCAGAGAGAGTGGAGCAGGGAAGGGGCAACTGTATAACACAGTACACTGCTGCTGTCATGTAAAAAGTTTTGGGAGGAATGGGGATATTTGGTTTTTGTTTTAATACATGGTCCCCATTGCCTTGAGTAAATAAAAATGTATTACTCATAGTCATGCTGCATAGATATAAAGTTTTGTATAAAATATTTTTTATGCTATTCTATTCTATATTTGGACTTTTTTGCTCTTGCCAAGAGTTAGATGAGAAGATTGATACTACTCTCATATCTGCATTTACTTTGGAGTCCATAAGTATAGCTTAGCATAAAGACTGTAGACAGGGGGAAACTGTTAGCCTGGCTCTCAAAGTTATAAACATCCACCTGCCAGGACCTCAAAATCTGAATTGTCATGACTTGTCAATGTAATCCATGCAAATGCAGAAATGTAAAGACAGTGTTTGATGTTCAGCCGGTTGTGTTTCTACACGAAGTTACGTGATGTAACTATTCCCTTGAGACTAGCGGTGGGGCGCAGTGACTTCCTGGCAAGACATGAGTTAAATTGGTCTTTTCATCTGACTCTGGGAGAAAGAAAATCTTTTTTTTAACCCAAAATGTCCAACTATACCTAATCATCATCATCATCAGCTTGAGGCAATTACACCGGCTTCCACAGGGAAAACTGTGTTCTACAAGGTGCCTAGAATAACTTGATATTACGTGAGAGAGAAACACCCTAACCCATAAAAAAAAGTGTAAGATCTGCAGGTTTGAAATGGCTGCAGGTGCAGGGGGGGCTGATAAAACATGGACCACATCCATCTGCTGAGCTGGGCCAAACTTATCTGATTCTGTGTGTAATACACACAGGCACATGTGCATTTCTTGTTTTACCTAAACCTAATTCAAACTTTAAACTCACCCTTAAACCCAAATTCTTACCATGATTTAACCTCAACCATAACGCTCGCCTTACACATGGGTGATCCTAAATGCACCCTTGGACAATAACCATATGTATAGAGGTTGGGTACATTGATCAACAGGTCAAAAGTTGGCATTTGTACTTTGGATAGAAGAGCTGACATTAGGATTGTCTTACTTAGATGAAAGCAATGATTGAAGGGCAGAAAATCTAATTACAGTAGTTTGTGATCCAGGAGTCTTTAAAAATGTATCACAACTTGATAATTCATTCTGGGTGTAAAGAGAGCTTATCTGAAGTGAAAACTTTGAACTTGATTCTGCAATAATCCAGTGTATCTCTAATGCATTACAGTGAGCAAACAAGTGGAATAACTAGCAGGGTCAAAGTCTGCATCCACACAACTTCAAAAGGCATTCTATCTAATCTAAAACTTTGTCATGGTAGAAAAACACACAGAGTGGTTGGGTAGTGAGGGGGGGGGGGCACGTGGATTACAACATATTCCAACACCTTCCTCAAAAGTACTTAAATGTAGTTTCCTTCACCCTTCCCCTCCCATCCTTAAACTATCTAAACTGAGACTCCTGAATCCTCTCACTATATATTTAACACATATTTACGTCCTCATAAAACCTGTAAAACAATATCTTTCTTCTCTTATACACACTCGTTGGAATAATGTAAAGGACTTCCAACCATTTCCTGTTTCTGTGAAAATGTTTTAACCCACAGAAAGGAATTAAACAACATTCCATCTTATTGCACGTGATGGATTAAGATCTGTAATTTCACAGTTGTGTTACAATGATCTGTAATAACCCCATAATAAAGAGCACATTCATCACTGTTCTTCACATGACAAACTCCTGCAGCCCTCGATACATCTCTTCAGTCTGCACACATTGGGAAAAGTCAATCATCAACAGCTTTCTTCAAGTCTCTGGATATGAGTCCACAGTGGAAGTTGATTACTGTGATCACTGTGTAGATAACCATATTGAAGACTTGCACTTCAAGAGCATTACATAAACATTTAGCTGCACCATCAATCTATTCACTCACCTCAATTTACCCATGAGACATTTGAGCAGTTACAGGTTGCAGTAAGTCTGGAGGTAGCAATGATGTTCTAACATAGCTCAATTTACTCTCATCTCTCCAGTCAATGACTGCTCTGCTCATTAATTATTTGAATCATTTGAAATTATAAAGAGACATTTGGTTCTGCTCACCTCCATCCACAGCCGGGCCATGTGCAGGCGAAGGGCTTCTCCCCTGTGTGCCTCCTCAGATGGGCTTTAAGGTGGCTGCTCTTGGTGTACATCTTATTGCATCCGGGAAAAGAGCACTTGTGCATTTTAATAAGATCTGCTACTGTGCTCTTCTGGTACCTCTGACCTCCAGCGAGCACCCCTGTAGTTGAACCTCCGCCTAACTCGCCTTCCCGAAGCCCAGTGGGTTTTGCCGCAATGGGCACCGGTGCAATCCGGACAAATTTGGATGAAGCAGTTCCGGTTTTGCTTGAGCTAGTAATATTTGCCGGAGAAAGCAGCTGAGGCACTAAGGCAAAGGTCTGACCCTGGATGTTGACCAGCAGTTGGGCAATTTTGATATCCGACGGGGCCTGGGTTGGCTGGGATTCTGTCATATGGGGTTTAGTTTGCTGGGTGACAGCATCTGATATGGCACTGGGGTTAGGTTCTTGTTTGATCTGTAAGGGCTGGATTTGTAGGATGACAGGTACACTGGAAGCAGCACTGGTACCTTCTGATGAGGCTGGTGGTGAACCACAATCCTCCTGTTTGATCCCATCAACACCACTACTAGTAGAACTACAACTAACATCCACTGCTGATGATGAGCCATCCATGTCCGATGCACATGGTGTATGTTTGGTCTCTGTGTAGGTAGAGAGTGGAAAATGAGCCACTGGTACAGTCTGATCTGTGTTCTGTGTCACGGATACGAATTCTCCTGCTAATGTCGAACTTTCCGTCTCAGCATCTGACACTGGCGACATCGCCTCATCACTCCCCTCCTCTTCTTTCTCCATTGTCACCACCATGTTCTCCTTGAGGAACTCCTCAATCTCCTCCAGGGTGGGCTGAAAGAGGAGCACTGCAGGATCCTGCAGCTCATCCAGAAAGACAGGAAACTCGTAACAGTCCTCTTTGGCCTGCTGCTGGAGGAGACTCAGCCGCTGCTCCCTCTTGGACTCCCAGGCAAGGCCCATGGGCAAAAGAGGGGCAGATGAGGAGGAAGAAGAAGGTGGGGAGGATAGTGATAGAGAGGAAGAAGAATGAGAGCTGCTGCTGGCATTAGAACTTAATGAAGTGGTGAGGGAGGCCTGTGAGATGAGAAGGTCTAGCAGGCTGTCTTGACTTTCTCCTCCGGAGGAGCTACAGCTCCCGCTGCTTCTGCTGCTCCTGCTTTCATAGCTGGAGCTGAGAATGTGCCGCAATGTTGGTGATGAGGACTCAGGGCTAGAGCAGAGGGAGGAACAAGGGCTAGAGGAGTCACTGAGGTCATCCTCAGAGAGACGAGGGGAGGAGGAGAGTGTTACCCGTTGGTAGGGGTGGTGATGGTGATCATAGATGCATGCATCAGTTACCATGATGCCCGGCGACACACCACGATTGGCGTAGCGACAGAGGCAGTTGTAGTCAGACGCCGGAGAGCCGGTATAATACAGGAAGGTCACCTCACCAAGCGACAAGTGATCCACCATTCCTGTATGGATGAATGGCAGCTGGACTCTGAAGCTGTAGCAGAAGCTGTTCTGCTCGTTATCGGCTGAATGTTAATACACAACTAATTTCTTCTTCCTGCAAAAGACAAATGAGTGTGTTTATCAGTTATAACAATACAAAAGAAGTTTTGAATTTAACTTTGAATTTGACTGCATAACAGCCAAAACAAAATGTTTTTTATTAAAAAAGAGATACTGAACATCTAGTGGCACCTACTCTGACTCTGCTTGATTTCGATTACAATTTACTCAAACTTTATAATTAACATATTTGTGCACTGGGGTGATCATCATTTCCTGATATGACAACAGAGTAACACTGTGGTCAGTTTGACTTGAGGTTAATATTTTCAAAGAAAAGTTTATACTGTATGAGAATAAGTAAACCAGCAGATCTGGTCTCTGTGCACTACCTGCTGCTTGTTCAAGACGTCTGCAGCTGATGGCACTTCAAAAGGAAAGTCAGCCATATGTGAATGAAGTGGAATTTGAAGACTGTGTGTGTGTGTGTGTGTGTGTGTGTGTGTGTGTGTGTGTGTGTGTGGATGCTGCAGCTGCTGGTTCAGAGTTCAAGCTGACCATGTGGAATCAGGGCTTTCCCATTTCTCACCACATCTAACATTAAAGCCACATGGTTCTGCTGTTATTTTGTTGTTTCTATTGATTTCCCGCTAGTGGTGCTTAACAGCTCAGCCTGACTGACAAAAAAACGTGCTAGCCTACATACCTCTTAGAAATGTGATATGCTCTCAGAAATTTGAGTAAAACTACAAAGTTCAACTATAAACTTCCTGCAGACTACCGGTGCACAGTGACAACAGAAAGGTAAGGGGGGGGGGGGGGGGGGGGTTTGTGGGGTTAGAAGGTGGGTATTCAGCACTTTTTTGGGGAGTTGGTTTGT
>JAVQJL010002865.1:0-14009 GCA_036024295.1 Nannoperca obscura
AGAGTTGAGAGCGAGATCAAAGCAAAAACTGAAGCTTGGTATGAAACTTGAGACAAAAACAAATGATTTTTAAGGAATTCAAATTCAGGAACATTTGTTACATAAATCTATAACAATGAGACCAAAGTGGTGCACTGGTTTAAGAAGTATTTACATGATTTACTACAATTCTACAATATAAAGATACTTTATTTCAAGTAAAATTGCAGAAGTGGCAACAGCAAAATGTACTTAGGAATCAAGTATATAGTACTTAATATGTAGTACGTTTATTTAGCTGATACTTTTCTCGAAAGCGAGCACATTCAACCATGTGGATACTACCCGAAAAATGTAGTACATCAACTTTATCAGATATGCTGAACTGCTTCAAAGTGCTATACATTTAGAAACAATGAGAAAGAGAGAGAATGGTCCAAGGTGCAGAATGAACAGATGGGTTTTCAGTCTGCAATGGGAAGCTCGTTCCACCGCTGCGGAGCCAGGACAGTCATGATTTTGAGAGGGAGTAGTAGTAGCTGTGAAGTAACTGCTAAGTAGCTGTCCAATAAATGACTCCATTAAAAAGTACATAAGGAAATGTACTTTTTAATCCACTTCAAAGTGCAGAGTGCACACTCAAGTACAGATAGCTCAAATTGTATTAAAAGTACTGTAGTTGAGTAAATGTACTTAGTTACTTTACTAAACTTGCTTATTTATTTTGTCAACAGCAGTTGGAGAAATTGACTTTTACCTTAAGACAAAAATTATCATCAATCATGTAAAATACTGAAAAACAGACTACATTTAAGTACATAAGATGTAACCCAGTGATGCCCATGTCAACCCACTCCTATAAAAATAAAGTAAACTATATATATATATATGATTTGAATAAAAAAACTAAGTTACAGAATTGGCTGTTAGCAAACACTCAGGCCCCGTGGGGCTTAACTTTCCTTGTTTCCTATCAGACTCCTTGACAACAGGTCGGAGCTGGTGAGCTGAGCTGAGCTCAGACCGCTGACGTGCGTCTAATTACCAGACATTTCGAGAGAAAAATGACCCACGTTTAAATTGTCCCAATCTACATCAGAAACATTAGTCTTGTGTCTCAGTGCTGGTAATTATAAATCATCTCCAGGTTATTTCAACCAGCTGGACCAACAAGCTGACAGAAGAGATTTTTCTGGCCAGTCACCAGCGTTTCGTTTATGAATCCCAGGGTGCTGTCTCCCAGCACGAGAGAGGGGGAGCCAACAACCACTGCAGCCTATCAAAAAAAAGGACTCTAACCCAAAATTTACAACGCAGCTCACATTCCGACTGAGCTCCAGTTTCATTTCACCAGCTGGGCTTTGGCAAGGCCACAATCACTATAGGTGCCATGTGGATAGATGGTGGCTTGTGTGTGTACAAATGCATATGCATTTCTTTTTGCTTCGGTAATTGTGAATGACAAGTAAGAGTCTCGTTCCAGACTCACCATCAAACTGTGTAGTCTACCTACAGATATGTAAATAATAACCAATCTGCGTTCAGTGGTTTTGATAATTGAAATATATTAAATATTATCACTTTAACATTATAACAAGACTACATGTTCTAATTCTTCCTCTTAATGACATGGAAAAAGATTTTAACCTTATTCAGTTTAACACCTCTAATAAACATTAGTAGAACACTTTGTCATTTGAACTTAAATCAATTTCTTGTGTTTTTCCTCAGTATTTAACCTATCTCATTAAAAACAAAACAGCTATTGATGTACCTTTTGCCAGCCTCATAATTGTTTTTTCCTCTAATGACTGGGCCTGTTAGTAGGAAAGCTAATTGTGTGTCTATTCTGTTCCTACAACAAGACATGCAATTTGGCCTCAACGTGCAAATCAACTTGGAAGTTTTATGAAAACCTGCCACCAACAGGCCCATTTGTTGATGAAGTAAGTGATGTTTTCTGTTTTGGGTAATGCAGGAATCACAAACGCCTGGGGCCAGATAGTGAGTGCAGCATAACGAGGAGTTAAAGTTAGGAAATGGGTACCATACAGTCCCTCACTGGTGGGGGGGCTGAGGGAGACGGTGGAAGGGGGTGTGCAATTGCTTCTTTCCGTTTTGCCCAACTGCTCCCCTTCACCTATGCAAGCTGACTTCCAGGAGGACTACAACTTTAATACATCTGGGGGGTGCTATAATAAACCTGGATAACAAAAAGTACCAAAGAGGTTCCAGGACGCTTGAACAAAACACGTAATTCTACTTTACCATCGATGACAGGGTGAAAATGGTTGAATTTTAAATGACTGAAAAATCAGAATCAGAAAGTGATTCTTTAAAACATCACAGACTTATCGCTACATTACTGTATTACATTGTTTTTATTGGGAAGTTCAGTAAATGGCTATCCAAGGAAAAAATTGTACATTTATGGAATTGAAAATTTTAATTTACTTAGTAAAAACTTTTATTCACGTATTTTGCTTATATCATAAAACTATATTTGAGGCTAAGTGACCTCTCTCTCTCTTGTTTTTCAAAAAGAAACATCAGGCATAATTTGAATTACAAATTTGTTTTCATTTTTCCATCCTTTTAACTTGTCTTTCTTGGGTTTAATTGTGTTTTCAATAAAGAATTAAGCACATTAACACACGGTTAATGTGTGAAATGAATAAAGAACATTAATCCATAGTTTTAAAAAATAATTACTTTTGCCTGATGATAAAAAGCAAAATGAATGATATTTTCATTGAACTTTTGGAAGTCAATTAAACACGTAAAACTATAATGACCAACAACAACAGCAGCAACTATAATTTATTATTTATAATATAATGAACTATGTTTGAATACTCTGAGCAAAACTCCACCTCTTTTCTTGGGCCATGCGCATTACAAAGGATGTTTGAAAAACATTTGAAAGAGCAAAAATGTACATAAGAACGCAGCAAAAATATATGAACTAAATCCTTTCTGTAATTTGATTGTTTCACACAATATACTACTTTGCATATATCCAGTCTCCAATGAATTAATGGAGCTTTATAGCACAAACTAAACGACACAGGCTCAGTGAGTTTATGGGGCCTGATGCTGGAGAAGACGAGTGAAACTTTGGTCTGTTAAATTATGTAAATCTAACAGACAACATTCATTCATTTACTCATGCAAATCCCATTTTTTTACAAGCAAGTAGGAGGATGACCAGTTTTTTTGTTTAATAATCTAAAATGAATATTTACATACTACTTATGTAAATATGTGGTGCGGTTTTAATCATTTCAATTCAAATAAATGGGCAAAGAGTCTTAAGAAAAACCCTAAAATAAACGTAAAACTTAGTTTTTATAAGTACACAACTCTTACATTTTCTCTAATTATCACAATCATAATATTCTTAGGCTCCCTGTGCTTTTTCAGATTCAGCTCTGTGTGAGTCTTGACCCACTGATGTTGTCCCGTTTTTCTGGGGGATTTTTATACGAAAAACAGTCGTTAGTCAGGGATCAGCTGTGGGACGCAGCACTAGTGTTGTAAAAACAGATGAAGTGGCCTAATAGATGAGCAGGAAGGGACGACTTGGGCTAAAGTCCTAAAATCCTCCCTGCTGACATGCCACTGAGCACACACACCAAAAAAAAAAAGGATCAGTGCAGCGGCAGGTTATTGGAGCATCCACAGAAACACACACACACACACACACACACACGTAGTTAAATAGTATATATGATAGGCCTAGGCACCTACGTGTCCGAACGGGTCCAGGTGGTTGTTGGTCAGTTTCAGCTTCTGGAAGGAGACGAGCTGCCTCATCCAGTGCGCCCCCGTGGCGGGAGAGTCCGGGTGGACGTAGAGCCTGCCGGGCATGGCGGGCTCTGCCTTCCCGGTCACAGACCTGAATGACAGCAACACAGTCCCGCTGTAACACCCTCCACTTACACTCATAAGCCAGCTCTCAAACTACGCAGGCGCTAACGTATAGGTGGACGTGTCCTTGGGTGTAAAATATTAAATTAGAGAACATGCCCCCATCATATGTAGGCTATTATTTCATGTTAAAAATGTAGACAGTACGCAGAGGGATATCTTAATTGAATGGTTATTATATAAAGGGAAATCTAAAAACATTAAATAAATTAAAATCTGAAACAACAAACGACACCGATGGGCTTCATATAGAACTTAATTTGAGCAGAGACATTTACGCACTCGCCTCAGAAGTTTTAGTTTTTTGATTTTATTATATAAAATACTTTGGAAAGTTGGTTTTGGATTGTCAGAGGTCAGATTAGAGCTGGTGGACATTGTTTTCCAACATCGTTAGATCAAGAGGAGAATTAGTTCCAGGACATGCTTCGGACAGGTTATTATCGGCAGTATTGGCATGTGATTATCCTCTTGGAGTGTCCCCTAATTGAAAGGCGCTAACCCAGACAAGGACTTCCCGACGAAGGTTAGAGAGATCGACATTACACTAAACTAATATTCACGTTCGGTGCACTCTTGTGAAAGACAGCTTTGTTGCGACGCACAACATACAGGTATAACCGTAGGGAAAGTCGTCAGCATTCGTTCAAGGCCGAGAAGTCCGCTCCGGCAAAAAAAAACACGTCTCCCTGCTGACTACATTTCTTGGCAAGAATTAGAAAACACACAGTTCATTATTAATACGTTCACTTCCGATTCTCGTCCATCAGGACAACAATATAACATTTCCTGTTGGGAGTAAAAACTCCAGAGAGGGAAGCTGCGACCCCCCCCCCCCCCAAACAATGAGCCCCATTATTGTCAAGGTTTGTGTCTGCAAAGAAAAGTCCTTAAGAATTGGTTGTTTTGTGTCATTATTTTACATACCATTTATTATCGGCGAATTTGTATCGATGGTCGTCCGCAGGAACAACATCCATCAGAAGAATGTATTTAGTTTTGGGGTTTAATCCCGTGACTTTCACTTTGAAGCTGGGGAACATTCGCCTGTAAAGGACAAAACACGGTTTACAGCGCGTTATGGTCTGTCAAACTGTGGAAAAAGGAGGTTAAATACATGCAAAAAATAGACTGTGGTGTGTTTTCATGGTTTTCGTTTCTGTAGAAGAAATCACTAAAATTCACGTCCAGTTTTAGCCACGAGCGTCAATTACAAACTTTTAAATTTGTTTTACAAAACTGTGAATTAAAACAAATGTATGTTTTCAGAATTAAACGTATGTCTTCAATGATTCCAGTTTGCAAACTTAACTAAGCTAAATTATAATGCACACAGTCAGCTCACGTGGGATGGTTTAAAATGTCAAAATAAATGTCTTTATTTGGTTTGGAGAGGTAAAGACTATTTTCAGGGCAGGGTGTTGGGTCTGAGCAGGACCTGCGCATTATAAAAATGAAAAAAAAAGGTTTTTCACTCTGGGCCAGCTTTCCGTTTAGTAAATCCTTTGGATATTTGGTAGCTGTCAGGCTGTAGAAGAAAAAAACCCACATAAAGTGAGTGAGGCTAAGGAGTCTCACGAGTCGAGGGGAAGGGCTGAGGACGAGGAGGGATGCTGCGTAATATCAGCCCGCGCCAAAAACAGGAGTGAAATGACTGACGGGAATATAATGGAGACTTTATGCACACAGCGAGAAAACAACTGACTTTCAGGCCGCACTGGAGCGCGCAGTGAACTGTGACTACAGAATATTCATCGTTTATGATAATACCCACACATGCAAGCCTCGGGCCGCTTTGACACGAGCGGTCATCATGCATGTATGCACGTTTACACTGGCGCTGAGCTGACGGCGAGACACATGTACAGCCCATGCATAACATGTTGCACGCGCAGGAAGTGTCTGCGTACAAATGCAGGGCTAAGGGGTATACCGTGTGTATGTAGACACACACACACACACAAATATTGTAAATGGTAGCACATACGCTCCTAAAATGACTAAATTCACCTGGATTTTTAAAATGTTGAGTGAAACTCAACAGCTTGGTGCATTTGCTCTCTCAGGCTCATCGGTCGATTGCATTGCATTGCATTTCCCAGCAGGGCCACCCAGACTAAAATGTGGGCTCCGCACTCGCGGTGTTGCAGAGCGCTAAAGCGTCCACCAGATGCTCTGTGTTTTCTCTGCGGTTCCTCGTGGTGTACATTTCAAAATCCCCACGCAAGAAACATTCCAGCAGTGCCTATACAGTCTACATTTAAAAATTCTATAGGCCCAGACAAATTGCATGTGAAATAATTGCGTGGTGAGCCCTATCGGCAAGCAATCAATAATTCCATTCCACAGGTTGCCCTGTCGCAGTAATGATACATGTTTTATATTTACTCTTACCTTCCGGCTTTGGTGATGATCATCTCCGTCCCAACCTCGTGAAACTTTGCCCAGAGTTCCCTCTCGTGCAGGTAGACTTTTATTCCCTCCATTCCCTTCAAAATAAAGCATCTTAGTTCCCATAGTTCTCACAACATTACTGTAATAAGCCTGCTTAGAATTTTACGCAGAGGTTTCGAGGCCTTCCGAGTCAAATAGCTTGTTGACAAAATCGTGTTTTCAGCTGTCAAATATATAAGTATAAATTATAGTGATTTTAAGTAAAGTATTAATTTTAAATTTCAAGAAACATGCAAAAAAAAAAACTAAAACAAACAAAACCCCACCTCAAAGCTTTGGACAACGGAGCTGCAGTACATTTCAGTCAAAACACATAATGTAGGACATGAAGTAAGAATGTAACCCTTGTAGCTGCTTAGTAATTCAAGATGTGGGAGTACTCTGTCCTTCTGTAGTCTTAAACTTGTTGAACCTTTAGCATACACGTTTAAACTGCCAACAGTATACGCCAGCAGAATAAGGCCAGAGTTTATGTCTGACGGTTAACACATTCTCCTAAATCTAGTCTAAAAACAAGCAAACATTTCTTTAAAACTTTTCTGGAGTTTCACTTCTCAAATAAAACGCGATACGACGAAGAACACTAGCATGACACATTCAATATCTGACTCTAGGAAGTTATATCTGTAGGATATTTAAAATATACTTAGGACGAAGCAAAATTTGTAGAACTTCTCCATTCCATTGGCAGACTTTATTTATTATTTCGTGTATATTCTAACCCCTAAAACGACAATGTAGCATGCTTGTTGGGACGAATTTGTATATACATAGTTTTTTCTTTCTTTACTTGTTGAATGTGACCACAACAAGTCCGCGGAGGTAGCCTCGGCTCGCAGCCTCAAGCAGTGAGAGTGAGGCCTGTGCAGCCTGACTGATACTGACCTGCTGGATGTACGTTGTCTGTGATGATGGGGATTTGCTTGAGGTCCCGCTCTGTTTCTCTGATTTATTATCGTTCGGTAATTCCCTCGAATCCGAGCCACCGGGAGAGTTTTCAACGGCAAAAGTCTCCTCTTGGTCCGCCATGACCGGAGCTCTGGAAACTACTGTCCCAGCTGCAAGACCCAAACAAGAGATGTCAGTGTGCGGGACTGGACCTTCTTATTAACACCGGTTAGAAACTGATTTGAATAGGTTTATATACACAGACAGACAGATGAGATTTAGTTTCTCACCATATGTGACCACAAAGATACTAATTTCCGGGAGTGCAGTACACAGGCTGATAACTACAGCTTTTTAAATCATATCATAGGCCCACTTCATTGGAAAGCAGAACATACCAACTTGATTTAAAACTGGAAGCTTTCAGAGTAACAGCCTCATTAAACTGAACCTCGTTGTTTTAATAAGCTGGAGGATTGGTGGCTTGTGTCAAGATACAATGTAGTTTATTTTAGGCGTTTAACAAACGTATTGTTGGAATTCGAGGGAATCGCACAGTCTGATATTCCCAACTTTAGAAGTGTGACTAACTTATTTTGGACATTTAAGCAGCCCTCGCTTTTAGGAAACACCGTTTCCTATTCAGCTTGCCCAAACAAAAGGCATGAGCCTTATTGTTATATCGCGACACAATGAAGCCTCCTAAAAACACACACACACACACACACACACACACAATCCTCTACTCTCAGACGGCGTCACTTCTGCAGAGAGCGGCGATTCATGCAACGGATAGTAGTAGGCTATACGACGCAAACCGGTATGAATTGCGACAACAATGAGCACACACGCAGCCGGATCGGGATCCGCTTACCTAAAAAAAAACACGTCGTAGGCTAGAGATGGACACGGCCGGTGGCACCGTCTCGACTTTAAAATGCGTAATGCTCCGTCCCAAATCAGATAATCCAGGCGTTTCGCTCGGCGGAGCTGCACGGAATCTCCATGAATCCTTCTCCACCCTCCCACTCTCTCTCTCTCTCGCAGTTAGTCCGGATTTTCCAACAAGCGGAGCCGTGGCCGTGGAGATCCGCGCGCAGTTCGGTGACAGCTACGAGGCGCCGCTCGGTGCCTTATTGTGCATTTTTTCCGCCGAAGACCGTTTTGTGAGGCGACCCCGCGGACAGCACCTATAGCAGTACGCAGCAGCCGAGTCCCAGAGGAGCAGGTCCGTCACCTCCTTCTTCCCTCCTCTCTCTCCCAGTCTCCAGCCTCGTCAATTCTACGTCTCTCCCTCTCTCTCTCTCTCTCTCTCTCTCCAACCCCTACACTGCGCTTCAATGACCAACCGTGCGAAGCGGAAGCTGAGTACGAGACGTAGAACTGGGGGGGGGGGGTGTGTGTGTGATGGTGGTGGGGGGGGGGGGGGGGGTGGAAGGTGGAAGGTGACTGGGGAGCAATCCGCGCAGAAATAGCGTCGCTTTATAGCCCGAAAAATAATTCCATGCCCCCACCCCGGTTTCTCTCCATAATCCCAGTCCGGCAGAAGGAATCCATGTGATATCTGCTGCTTCCTGTGCCATTACGCGCAACCTCTTCCTCTTCAAAGACGTAGCCTCCAGATGAAATCAAGTTTATGAAGCACGATCTAAATTTCAAATGCATCATCGAATTTTGCGGGTCAATATATGATTGATCAATGATTTATAGATTAGTCCATCATATGTTTTTGCCTGTAAAGGCCTAGTTCAATTAGGGCATGATTAACAATACCAATAACGGACAGTTTGCTCAATAAGTTTGTTTCTGAATGTTGAACCTTGTACTATCCCGTTATTTGTCCCCGTGGAACAAGGTACAGAACCTATTCCACTAAAAGCTAAAAAGACGCAAATAGATCTGTTGGATATATTTGTCTCCACAGAAGAAAAACAAAGCAAAACATACACCTGGATAACTCGAGTAAGCTATGTCTAGGCCTGTAGGCTTCACACAGTTGTATCTGCACACCGTGTGAGGAGATCAAGCTGAATGGAGTCATGTTGGCATTGACGGTGCCTGGTTTAGATACGCCACCAGACGCAAAGAGATACTAAACCATGCGCTGCAAAAATACAGCAGCTTTTTAATTTGGCATTTAACATGTTAAAAAAGTAGCGTGGTAGAAAATCAGCCTTGACGGTGTTGTTTGGATTGTTTGACATTTGAACCATCCTGAATGTGCTTTTATCAGTGTTGTTCTTGAACTGTCATTTCAGTGGATGGAGTTTAACTCTGCCACGTCCCCCCCGGAAACAAGCAAACCATTGGAAACAATACACTTAACACAGCCTATAAGCACAATATTAGATTTTTGAGAAAGACACACGCAATATGACAACATACAACTTGACCTAGGTGGAATTTTTTGCAGTGTGCGCAGTAAACTGTCTAATTTGCATTTTTGCCTGCTATCTCATTACGCAGGCGCCCACAGAGTTAATTTCCTCGCCATTCACTGTGATAGAGACAGAATGAGTTGGAGGTGGGTCCATTGCGAACGGTCAATATAAACACTTCTTGAGTAGATATGGCAGGAAACATCACAGGAAAAGAAGCAGAGAAAGCTTATTCGAAAATATCTGCATGTATCACTTAGTACCTTTAAGATGATGAGAATGCAAATTCTAAATATTTTGTCGCTTTAGTCCAATAACATTCTCCTGAAAACGAGAGAAATATACTTTTTTTCCCACTAAATATTGTAAATGTTGCACACGGTTTCTCAAATGTCGATATCTGGACAATTCTGTTTGAAGCCAAACTTTATTTTATGGCAAATATATCTTATAATAAAAAAGTCCAAAGAGGCTCTGAAATCCGTCTCAGATACATTTCCCCCCCCCCAAAGTTTCGAATATTTTGTCGAGTTTGCAAATTTAAAAGGAAACTCTCTCTTTTACACACACACACGCTCACATTCACACTCAAACTCGATGAATTTAGGCCCCAGGACCAAGATCCATGAAAATAACCAAGATAAAAATCATTCTTCAGTAAAAAACAATGATATATTGATAAACGCAGATGGAGGAAAGGAACAACTGCAGTTCTATAAAACAGAAGAGAAAAAAAAAACGGCCACGTGATTTGCGAAACAATTAATGTGAAAAGGGCATACAGTCTGTCGATTTAAATCAAATGCCTAAATGAGATATTAGGCTCACGCCTGACGAACGGAAAACTTCAGGCGCCGTGAGGTCAATACATTGTAAAGGTCAGTAGCTGTAATAAAGCTGAAACTTCCTCTAAAAAGTCTATCACATCTTGGAGGTCAAGATTCATCCACATTGACTTTCACAAATCACTTTTAATGAAAATCTATAATGCCCAGCACGTTGTCACCCACATCAATATGCTCTACATTCTGCACGCGCCTTCTATATTGTTCATTGTTCCCTTATTTTCATTCTTTATTAAAAAGCAAATCCAGCTCACTGGCTTTCCGAAAAAAACCCAACATTAAATAGACGGAAGCTCATAATTTAAGAGGAACCGACCAGGTGGAAATCGATTGAAGGCCTAATTGGGGAAAACAAAACCACGGTGACAGCGGTTAACGGCCCCAAATCCAATGTTTTGATCGTTTTAACCAGTTAAAGGCAACCCACACAAACAGATGACGTGGGCGTGGAGGTGCCGCACGAAAGCGTCGCTCAGATAGGCTATAATTAACTGGCAGCGGAGACGCGTTTACGGCGCATCATACAAATGAAATCTTGAAGAAAAAAAACTACACAGCTGAACTTAACACGGTGGTATTAAAGCAAAAGCCAGGAAGTTTGCCACTTTAACAAAAGAATTTTATCGTGATGTTAAAATTATCACACTTAACAGATATGTAAATCGATTCATGCAACGTAGCTATTTGTTAAATTGTTCTTCAGTGATTCAATTATTTTTTACCGTACAGTTATAATAAACCGAGATTCAACGTAACTGTATTATTTGATGGGCATTGCAACAAAGACCGAATGTTTTTAAACGTGAAACAGCTTCCTTTATGCATATACTGCAACAGCACACTGAGTTACATCCATAGCGACACAATTAAAACATGAAAGATCAAGAACAATGCATATTTAATTACACGAGTGGTCAAAAAAATCAATCGGCCTCGTGTAGTCTTGGTTAAAGTTCAGGTGCGCCACTAACGGATGACTGATCAGGCACGACGTGAAAACGAAGTAAAAGGTAAATAGAATCCAACAATTAGAATTTGAAAAAAAAGATATGAATCTGTGTATACAAGTTAGAACTGGATTAAACTGATAAATAAATTAACAATTTCAGTGTTTCCACATCACTAACACATCACCTATACCTATTTGATTGAGTTTGGTAAAATGCCTCATTTTGAGATCATATGCTAAGAGCTCATTTAAGACAACAATAACAACAAACGGGCTCTAATGCTACCTAATAAAAGCTTTAAAAGAAGTATACACTGTGAGAGGTACACAGGCACATTCAATTAAATGAATAATGAGGTCCATGTGACATAGCATTATAGCAACACACAGAATTTAAACATACCCTGAATAGCCTGCATATAATCATACAACATATCCTCTTTTACTCCAGATAACAGAAAACATTTCCTATCTGCAGCCCCTTCACAGGGCACATTTCTCAATGTGATAACATCCTGTAGTATTTTCAAGATTCTACACCGACACAATCACTTAGTCTGCATGACCCAGCAACTGTGTGGTGTCAAAAGTCTTCTGCAGCTAAAGTTAAACGAGACCAAATTATGTAAAGGGAACTCTGAGTGTATTAAAACAAAAAATATGTAACTGAAGAAAAAGAAGGACAGAGGATAACTTTCTCTGCATTTTAAAAAAACTGAATCAAAACTTCTCTGTGGCAGAATATAGTGAGCTTCTCAAATAACCTGTTTATGTATACTGTAAAGTACATAAAACCTGTCCTCACTTCTAAAAAAAATAAATCTCGACATGTTGCGTGACCATGCTGGCTAATTAGTATTTACTCTGCCGTATAAAATCTAAATGTAGCCTGCAAGACATACAATGCATCCACCACAGAAGTCAGTTAACAACAGTATCCTGGCCAGTGGCATCCAAACAGACTTACCACTGCTCTCGCTATAGACTGTAAATGTGCAGCATTAAAATCAAACCCCTGGATGCAAAAAGTCTAAAGCTAGCTGATGTCATATCTTAAGAAAATATCACATTCCCTGTGTGGCACAAGAAGGTCCTCTTGAAGAACTACAAATCCCACTCATGCAGGTAAAAATTACAAGGTGCCAAAAATTAGAGTGATATGTTAGGTTGAAGCAACTGGTGAAAAAATGTGAATATAAACTGAATACAGAATTACACGAAAACAACTGTAGGAGCAGAGTTCTTGCAATTTCTTCACAACCAAATTATGTTCAAGTGCAACATGCAACCCAATGGGTTAAATACGTGCTCCCTACCTCCTGGCTGTCCAGTACTATTGAGTGTGTGGTCTGATGTTACCGCTTGTTTAGAGCCGCTTAAAGTCTGGTGAGGCTTCAGCAGACAGGCAGGTGAATGCGCTGGTGTGGCTAACCACCAGTACAGCCAGGACTCCTGGATCAGGGAGGGGAGCCTGCCCAGATGCTCCGTACCAAAGACCAGCTGTGAGGCTTGTGGCTGAAAACCCATCCACAGTTCGGCTCTCAGGAGCTGAGCCAGGGAAGAGGAAAGAGGGAAGAGGGAGAGAAGGAAAACAAAAGCTGCAGAGATTGCATTTCCTAAGGCCAGATCTTTTCCAGGTGGCGCTAAGAAGTAGCCTAATTGAATAGACTTATAAATTTGAAGCCTATTCATTTCAAAGATGTATAAATATATGAATCCCTGCTTGCAATGTGTTTTCATTTGCAGTCTACAGTATTAATGGATCTAACACAAGCATAGAGTGGATTTTATGATCAGTTTCTACAACATAAACAAAGGAATATTATCACTCAAAGTTCTGTTGCTTATGAATACGCAGCACTCAGCTGTTTGTATATTCAGCAAACATTCCACTGTCAAAGGAGACAAATGTTACTAGATGATAGTAGAAGCTCAATACAGACTGCACCTTTAAAGTCCATCCCCTTGATCTAAAATGTATTCAAACTGCCGGCAGCATAACTTATAGGTTATAGGAACTGACAGCATTACATCGCTTAACCTTAAAAGACAGGAAGCACAAACCTGAGTATTGTGACAAAAAGCTACGTGACAGACATTTTGAAGGACATTAGAAAGACTGGTAAATTCTGCAGGTCAGGTTATTATAATGACTGGAAAGTGATGTATACAGATCGATGTCTCATTTGTTGGCGAGGAGCATGAGCACTCCCACTCAGCGACCATCCTCCTCTGTCTGTCATTTTTCTCTACACAACGATGGAGAGTTGTAAACTCCCTCCTAATCCAGTGTGGTTTCACCTACAGACTGTACAGTGGATGGATTTCAGGATTTCACCCTGCATGGTCACACATGGCTGTGGTCTGCCCCCCCACCCAGAGTCTTTGGACCATGTGAGTAAGTTTCCCCTTGTTCCACTAGAAAAGGCAATGATAAGGTATCTGGGCCTCCATGGCAATGCAGGGCTAAGAGGTATACCGTGTGTATGCGCACGCACGCACACACACACACACACACACACACACACACACACACACACACACACACACACACACACACACACACACACACACACACACACACAC
>JAVQJL010002871.1:0-10109 GCA_036024295.1 Nannoperca obscura
GCAATCAGGAAAAACAATTTTACAACTCCAGGCCCACCACAATGTTGCTGACTGTCTGAAAATCCAGCATATTGTGAGTGAGGCAATTTTGTGGCGATCTCCCTCTCCAATAAAAAAGCTGTGTAAAACATCTAACATATACTGTTATATAATTTTGGATAAAGCTGTTAGTTTAATCAAGAGGAAAGCTGTTCGTTTCTTACCTTTAAAATAAGTTGTACGATAGCATCCCTTGATTTACTGATGTGTGACTCTTCGATGCTCTCAGAAATATCCACTGCGATATAGATGTTCAGTACCTCATTTTTTAAAAGCCTGATACTACTCCCCTCCTGTGTGTCATCTGAATAGTCCACAACAAATACTGTCATTGTGCCGTGCATACATTATATACCATATTGTCACATATAACTTTTGTGGAGAAAGATGTATAATGGAAGTAAAAGACTTCAAGATAAAGATAAAGATGTGTATTTAAACATACACATAGTACACAGAGTTAACAAAAGATTTGCACGAATTATTAACAAATAATTTAATTTAAGAAAAAGTTATCTGCTTTAGTAGAAAATATATGCTGTAATAGCAAAAATGATCAAATAGCATTGCTAATAAATAATTCTAATAATTAGATTAGTTCCAGGAACTTACTTATGGGCAGTAAATTGATGAGACTGTCTTTGATTGCACTGCCAAATGCCTGTGAAACCTCCAATGCAGTATCATAGGTGTGTCTGTCTGCAAGGAGCAAAAGCCACATAAACACACGTTTGTTATGATTGTGACAAGGTGATACTACAGTGGCCCTGAAGTGCAGACCCCAAACGCAAATCGGAAAACACAACACATTAACGAAAACACAACACATTAAGAGAAAACACAACACATTGACGAAAACACAACACATTGACAGAAAACACAACACATTAAGAGAAAACGGAAAAGGTAGGTACTCCTACCGGAAGACGTGGGTGCCTATTAACAAAGATATGTACCTAGCTGGTCAATTAGCTATATAATAAAGCTCCTGCTTGGCATACGAGAGGTACCGTGTTCGACTCCTGCATCCTCCAATGTTTTTCGTGTTGAACAGCTTACGAGCATTACCGCCACCTGTAAAGAGACGGACAGCGCGTCTAATCAGCAACGACCAGAATAACCCTCCCTTTCCGTTTTCTCTTAATGTGTTGTGTTTCTATTAAGAGAAAACACAACACATTAAGAGAAAACACAACACATGAACAGAAAACGGAAAGGGAGGGTTCTTATGGTCGTTGCTGATTGGACGCGCTGTCCGTCTCCTTACAGGTGGCGGTAATGCGCCGTAAGCTGTTCAACACGAAAAACATTGGAGGATGCGGGAGTCGAACACGGTACCTCTCTTATGTCAAGTGGGAGCTTTACCAATTGAGCTAATTGCCGCTTGTATTTGTATGACACCAGCTAGGTACATATCCTTGTTAATAGGCACCCACGTCTTCCGGTAGGAGTACCTACCTTTTCCGTTTTCTCGTAATGTGTTGTGTTTTCGTTAATGTGTTGTGTTTTCGGTCAATGTGTTGTGTTTTCGTCAATGTGTTGTGTTTTTCTTAATGTAATGTGTTTTCTGTTAATGTGTTGTGTTTTCGTTAATGTGTTGTGTTTTCCGATTTGCGTTTAGGGTCTGCACTTCAGGGCCACCATAATGATGCCATAATATGGCATGTAGTATTCAAGTGTATATTTACACATTTCTAATTCAGTTCCAAATAACAGTGTCAAATCAGAAGATTTATCTTTTCCAATCTGATTTGGGAAAATATTACATATAAAATATAAATTCAAACAAATCAAATATTTACCAATTTGTTTTGCTTGTTGTGCCAGTATTTTTTTGTTTAGTTTAGTTTTTACCTTTGCTGGTCTTTTGCAACTGCCACAGTGTAAGGACAGGCCAGAGACCCCTGCCATGTCTAAGGCCAATCCTCCAGTCACAGAACTCTAAATTCAACCACACCTAGCGCTAAAGGGTGAATTATTCGTTTCCTTTACATCCATTGCATTTGGTAATTAGCTGTGCTTTTAGGTCAGACTCATATCTGAATATTATCCATGCAGCATACAGGTTACCAGTAGTGGAAGAGGTAGTCAGATCTTTTAATTAGGTAACAGTAGTAATAACAGTGTAGGAATATTCTACTCAAAATATACTTTAAGTAAAACATGTAAAAGTACTTATTATGCAGAATCTGCATATATTATATTATTGAATTATAATTATTGAGGCATTCATATGTACTTTAATGTTACAGATGGTAAGGATGGGGCATGTTTGTCTTACTATACTTACTGCTGGATGTAAATTTCACCAAGCAGTCAATGCAGTCTCATCTTTATCCATAATTATACATCATAATGTATTTCTTGATTTAATGTTGCATTATTAATCTGAATCTGCTAAGTAAATAAAGTTATTAAATAAATGTAGTGGAGTAAAAAGTACAATATTTGCCAATTAATTGTAGTAGAATAGAAGTATAATGAAATGGAAATACTCAAGTACAAGCATTTCAAAACTGTACTTAAGTACAGTACTTGAGTAAATATACACCACTGCAGGTTACAAGTGTAAACACCCAGAAATTTGATAAAAAAAAATTTGATGTGAAAAGATTAGACTTAGGCTAAAAAATTGGACATCGGAAACTGTGAACACACAATCATACTCACTTGTAAGCACTTTAACAACCACGGGCATCTTCTGCTGGATGACATTCTTGTAGGGGAAGCGAGCATTACAGCAGTAATCAGCAGCAGAATCATTGAACAGGACGTTAGAGAAGTACAGGTCTCCATTTACACCCATGGATACCCTGCGGTCCTGCCGCACAGGCTGCATGGTGGGGAAAGCTGTCTGAATGGGCCAGTTGAAAGGTCTTGCATATGAGCCTTGAATGAAACACGGGAAAATGAAGTGAGTTCACAGAAGGTGGTTTGGCAGATCATTAAAATACCTCCTTGTTGGAGAGTATTGATCCAAACTTTCATGTAAGTGAGATATAACTCTTGAGAGACTCTTACAGCTGGACATCCAGTAGGTTTCAGGTTTAGGTGGGCCAGGAGGAGGGTCACAGGACAGGACCAGAGGTAAGCCAGCGCTGATCACCACAGGCTCCAGAATCTCCTTCGGCCAAACTGGAGCTCCTTTACAAACAAAGAAGTGTACATGTCTCCACTGAACAACAAAGTCAGATTTTTTTTGATTAAATGTGAACAGCAACAAACTGGTTGATGATTAAAAAACTAATAAACCACCAAATATAGGCAATATCTTAAAGGAGACGTCTGTGATAAGTACTAAAACCCAGCAATTAATTTATCCTACTAACATGTATTGCTTGTGTAGCTAAAGCCTGATATAGTTTATTCCTCAGCAATAGAGCTCCATGATACTACCTAGCTGTTGAAGTATATATTTGTGAGCTGTCTTTAAATATTTATGTCTTTTGTAGGAACAAATGGGCTTGAGGTTGAGAACAGCAGACAGGGCAGAGAAGTCAAGAAGTACTGAGAGACAGACTAACGCATTGATGGTTTTGGTCTTTTCATGGGATTAATTACCAATTCCAAAAATACAGAATATAGCTAGCCTTATCCTTTAAATTTAAAGGTCTTTCTTTTTACATAATTCTGCATTCTAAGATAATATTCACTATAGAGTAAAGAATAATGCAGCTGAATTCTCATAAAAAGTCAAATGAAAGTACTGAAGGTAGGAAGAAAATAATTATCATATGTTGACATGTATGCTTTTCAGAACTTTCAGACTAATTTCAGAATAGTACATATGGTATAGAAGCCGTCAAGATCTTGAGCGTTGGGATACTGATGGAAAACGTTTGTTAGTGCCATTTATTTTCACTCACACACTGAGGCCACTGTACATCTCCTGTCAGTGGTACGTCACTGGTGGATATGAACAAACAGTTGATTCTCTAATAGTCTCAATACTGTTCTTACTGTATAGTCGTAGTCTGATTTTGTTGGAGTATGCAGATCCATACTCATTGGAGGCAATGCACTGATATTCTGCCTCATACTGATCTGGATTGTTCCAGGCATAGATGTCCAGTGTCCCTGAGCGCCTGCGCATCGATGCTTGAGGGTCACGTGCCACGTTGAAATACTTCCCATTACGCCTCCATGAGAAGCTTCATGATTGAGTAAAAAGTGTAAAGGAAGACAAAAAAAAACAACATGTAAATTTTTTTATTTATGGACGATTATGCCAGTTTAAACCAAACTGTTTATTGTGCTGCATCAGCTCTTACATGGGATGAGGGTTTCCTTTGGCTTCACATTCTATGACCATGGTGTCTTTGGGGTCAACAATATGGTCCTTCATTGACTGTTTTATGATGGTTGGGGGCTGCCTGACTGCAGGCAGAGAAATAAATCAGCTTAGTTATTAGTAACATATGTGATACATGCAATACTTACTTACTTATACAATACTTATCACAAATGACAACATGCAAGTTCAGTTACTGACTCACTTTCCAGAGGGATGTCCAGAGTCCAAACACTCTGCCATAAAAGTAGCAGCAGCGCTGGTTCGACCAGTGTCCCCATTTTTACAGTGCATGGAATCCAGTAACACTTTTCTTCGCCAATTCTCCTGTTCTCAAATTCAGTGAAGAAAAATAGTAGTAATCTACTGCACAATACATTCATGTCATGCAGTTAAAAATTACTATCAGAGGAATATACTTTAAGTATCAAAAGTAAAAGTACTTAGCAGAAAAACTATCCCTGTGAGTGTTTGTTTATATATGAAATCATTTATCATATATTAAATTATTGTTTAAGCAGCTTTTTACTGCTGTAACTGGCCGAGGTGGAGCTTGTTTAAACTACTTTATATGTACCATATATTCAAACAGATATTTAAATGAAATCATCTTAAAAGTTTAGAGGGGAAATCACTCTAGGTGAATCTGCTAACAACTCACAGACTTCTGATACATGACACAGGAGCCATAAATAAGGGTTCACAAGCCAAAAAGGTTGAGAACAACTACTGTAATATATAACAGTGCTTTGTATTTTAAAGGCTTTTCTAGTGTATTTTAATCTTAAATGTAACTATAGTTGTCAGGTTATTATTTAAATGTAGAGTATTAGTGGCATCAAGTAAAAGTACTTATTTCTACCACCGACATCTCCACTAAGCTCACACTGCTACATCAAATAGTTTATCATCATTAAACTGTGTCAAGCTGCAATGAAAATGAACCCCATGAAGGTCTGACAGAAGTAAATGTTAGTATAATATATATATACAGAAAGACTCAGGAAAGTGTTTCATTAGATGCCTATCTTCATCATGTTCTTACTCTAAATATCTAATAAACCACAAGTCATGTTAGTATGATCAGAACAAAAAGTCAGTACCTACCTCTCTCATGTAAAGTCAAATCAGGGCTCTCTCCTCCCCATATTTGTGGCTTCCCCAATACACAGATATTTCCAATGACTTATCTCCACTTGTTTGTACAGTATACCAATTAATGCTTCTGTGCTACAAATATCAGGTCAAGAATCCTAGAGCAGTTGATACACTTCAGTAATAGAGTTTCTTTCTACCATTGCCACTTACACTCTGCCCACCCATCTCATGAATAATAAATGAGCACCATACACAACCTACTCATCACCCACTCTTCTTTGCTCTTCCGACCAGGCTCTCATAATTCTGAACAATCCATCTCCACCAAACAGTCACAAAGTTTGTCTGCACAATAAACAAAGTGAAGTTCCAAGAAATAAAATAGATGTTTTTATAATTACACCAAGAGTTGTGGAAAGAATTGCATATTTTTCTCTCTCACAGCTGAATAATATTTGCTTTGACCTGGTCGAGTGTGAGTGAAATAATTTTGGTTTGTTCAAATGAAAGCACAAGTACAATTTGCATTTGTGCTGGTTTTGATGACATCAAAATGTGGGCTTTATTGTTGCCTGGAGAGACCCGGGGAACAGAGTATGAAAGCAATGTTTGTTTCTCTCAAATGAATTTTACATGTGGCATATCTCAATAACAATTTTACTGTTAACCTTCTGTGATATGAAATAATACATATTAATCTCCAACCACACACTTTCTGTATTTTCACTTTTCCATAATCCTCTTTTTCATTAAACAAATTGTTTTCTTCTACACTCAGCTATTCACATGCATATCCTCAGAGGAGGAAAAGGTCATTACCATTCAGCTGAGAAAATCCTACGGTGGGAGGAAGGAGCAGTTTTCTTTTCTAGAAACAGTGCCAAAGATGCAGGAGAAGCTGTATTTGTGTTAGACAAAAGCCATCTCACGACTGTCGATAGAGTCTTGACCTGTGTAGGCTTACAGGCATCCACACAGGACTGCATATAAAAACCAGCACTGACTGGGCTAAACAATAGCTTGATGCTGGGGGCGTGGGTAAAATAAGGTGAGGAAGTTAAACTTGTTATTAAGATTTGTGTTTACAAGTCTAATAATAAAATGTTGTGTAGATAGGTTATATTACTCATCAAAAGGGATTTGACATATTTTCATTCATATTTGGATGCAGCTTATGCTCTGTATCCTCTGACCCCTGATCCCCTTCTTCGTGTTCCCCAACTGAAACACAACTTGACTTGCCTCACACACAAATCAAAAGCAGAACGGGTATGCTGAGCTTCTTGGCTCCCAGAATGGGCTTTTTCCCCCCATACATTGGACTGAAGCAGGCCTGGCAGTGAGCAGTGATCAGTGCCATGCACCAGATTGCACAGTGAAGAGGCAGAGAGGCAGACAGAGCCAGCTCAGTGACGACAAGAAGGTCTCTATGCTCGTGGGTCTCCTTTGGCACGTGTGCCCAGCGCTCGGGTAAGAGCAGCTGGCATGTGGGAGGGAGAGTTCAACCGCACAAGCTGCCTGTTCAGATTCAGAGCACCTATGATATGCACTTTGACGTCACTGCATCAGGGAGAGCACAAGAAGAGGCCGGAGAGAAACTCCTGTTGTGCAGGACACTGTGCTATACCACGAGTCACCAGTGTGCAATCAAAACATTATTGTCTAAAAAAACTGTGTTTCTGACTTTATGGTGAGGTAACAGCAAACTGCGGCAACAACACATTTTTGCAAAAGCATATCTAACAACAATAAGAATCTACAGCCATGCTAGGAGCTCTGTGAAGCCATAATTAGGCACAGTGGTGCTTTGAGCTAAATGCTAATATAAGCATGCTAACACACTCACAATAACAATGCTTAGCAGGTATAATGTTTAACATATTCACCATTTTAGGTGAAATGTGTGTTAGCATGCTAACATTTAATAAACCAAAGTATTGGACAAAAACTTTTGAACAGATAATGGCACTGGATAAAATGTTGATCCTGAAGGAGAAATGTATGTCTAAACCACGTTTCGAGGCAAATCAAACAATAGTTGAGACATTTCACTCAAAACCACAATTGTCAACCTCATTGTGGTGCCAGAGGAAAAGTCAGTAGGATTCATCGTCTGGGGACCACGAATGTCTGTACAAAATCTTATGCCAATCCATTGAATAGTAATCTGACCAATAGACAGACCGACATTGCCATCCATAGAACCACAGCTTTAGCATGGCTAAAACATAAAGACAGATAGATATTTAGCGCTAAGAATATGCAACATCATGGTAACCTTTAGTTAACGTTCCTAACATTATATGGTAAGATAAGTAGTTCATATCATCATCAAAAAACCCCCACTGAAAATGAAACACTGAAACATTGACAGATAAAAAGTGATGCAAATTCATGCCAGCCATCTCAATAGCAGGTGTGAGAGCTGAACAATATTGTGTTCACTGCCATACAAATCTGCTGATGCAGTTGTAGACCCATCCCACTTCTCAACTCAGACTGTGACATCATTAAAACTTAGACTTCCATTGATAGCCATCTTGAACAACAGCAACAAGGACTGATGGAGTCCTTCACATGATAGTGTGATACACTCTATGCTACTCTAAAGTGTCTTAATAATGTGCCCTAATACAACGTACTTTATATCCAAAACTAATATTCTGAATTAGCTAAACAAAGTTTAATTGGTGAATGTTTGGGGTCTTACCTTTGTATGTAGTTTAAGTGTTTTCTCTGCTCCTTCTCAGACTTCTACTTTCTTCTCATCTTCTGTCACTTTGTCACTCCATTATCTTAAAGCAAGCGACAGGCAAAATAACAGAGACTTGTGTGGCCCATCAGGACAGCTGTCCCAAGCTTGGGTCACACGCCTGTCAAACAGGGCCTGAGAGCCTATTATAATAAATCCTTTGTGAAATCCACACATAAATATAACATCATCTCCACGGTGATGGGAGTATTAAACAGAACTAACATGTTATGCACTAGTTAGTGGATTAGGTTTAGGTGTCACCCAGCTCCTGTCTAGCAACAATAAACTGCAGTTTGCTTAAGAGATCAAATCATTTTTGTATATTTTTTAAACGTGTGCTACTGATTTTCAGCGTGTTAGATGGGGGATGGGTTACTGACCTTGTATCTTCACTGTGGCTGGCACGAACGCACACTCTCTCACACAAAGCTTTTCTGTCTGGAACAAAGTCAGTCTATTGTGGACAGGGAGGGAAAAGCTTCCAGACACATGGGGGGGGATTTAACCAGTCACATTCAAGAGAGTGGGTGGCTTCTCCCTCATTGATAAAGTCTTACATCATTTTCCAAGACCAGGGTGATTTATTTCAGAATCAGAATCAGAATCAGAAATACTTTATTAATTTATTGTGTTGATGTAAAGTGGTACTGGTTTTATGTCTTCAGTAAAGGAAAAAAGATTTTTGCCGACAAAGAAAAGTCTTTATGAATATGAATTTATTCAAAACAAATACTCAAATAAAAGTGCCCAATAATATGTCAGCTATCAGCTATAATGTCACATAAAAGTATGATTTTTAACGTATACTGCTGTACATTCTACAACACAGAGAAGTGCAACATTTTCAAAGACTAATAATCAGATAGTGAATTATGTGCACAGTACACAAAGATTTTTTAGTGCATGAATGTGCTTCTAAGTCAAGAAATCATCAAACAAAAATGATATATGTAAGTGAAGCACGTTGACAATATGAGATTGATTTTGGCATACAGTACAAGTTTGACAGGAAGTGGACAAGCCAGCAGAAACACCTAACACCTTCTAATACAATAGCCTTAACAAATTGTATAAAGCTTAGCAGCAACTATCTGACCGCTGAGTTATAGTGACACCTTTAAGGTCTCAACAACAAACAACTTAAACATTTCACCAAAGTGGGTTTTATATCAGTGTTATTTTGGCCACAGCCTGCATATGTGTGTGCCTCATATTGTGCATACTCACACCCATCTCTGCTTCATCTCCCAGGCTCTCTCACTCATCCAGTCCTTAGTTCTGCTAGCAGCTGAGCGCTCTGCCCCGAGCGCCAAACAGAGCCTGGTCAGTTTGGGATGGTTTCTCTCCAGGTAGTTCTGGGTGTCTCTCTGCAGCTGTTCCAGGGCCTGCGGTCGGCTCTCGTCCAGGGACACAACAGCACTTAACATGGGGTTGAAACGGAAGTACACATCTGGAGCTAGCAGATCGTCCAAAAGGGTGTGGACCCCTTCAGTGTCAGTAGCGCTGCAGATTAAGTTGCTGATCTTGGCCCTCAGGCTGGTGGAGGTGGCAGGTCCCCTCTTAGTGTTGTCATAGCGACCTGTGCCAAGGGACAGCACACACTGGAAGGGCTGATTGGGCCACAGTAAACGGCTTTCGTGGATAGCCAAGGCACAGGGGTTGTTCAAGATAATTCCCCCATCCTACAAAGAAGCACAAATACATCTGTTTAGTTTACAGGACAAGGATTTTACTCTTTTTCAATCTAAGCCGTGTGTGAGCCAAAACACAGAACCTGAACTTAAATCAGAATCAGAATCAGAATCATAATACTTTATTGATCCCAGAAGGGAAATTGCTTTTTGATACAGTTACACTGCTCAATAACGTTATTGAAAAAATAATAATAAACAGTAGAAAATAGAGGGTGTAGAATGTAGAGGGTCC
>JAVQJL010002872.1:0-20132 GCA_036024295.1 Nannoperca obscura
TGAGCTGAACAAACAAATGTTGTGTTCCAATAATTAATGCTAAAGGTATTAAAATCAATAAAACAACAAGGGTGCCTAAATTTATGCACCTGCCTACTTTTGTTTAAGTAATTATTGCAAACTTTCTTTAAATCCTACAAACTTCATTTCACTTCTCAAATATCACTGTGTTTGTCTACTATATGATATATTTAACTGAAATTGCTGATCCGAACAACCAATGATTTATAAAGGAAAATCTTGAAAATGATCAGGGTGCCCAAACTTTTGCATGCCACTGTAAATAAAACTGAATTGTAATTGAATTGAATTAATCCATCATGCCAATAAATGTGAATTTGAAAGTGCGCAGAGGAGAGCAAAGGTAAATAGGCCTACACCGATTGTGTAAAACTAGGCTTATATTAACGGCAAATAAAAACATTATCCCCCAAGTCAGGTGCTTGCAAGCTAGCTATCTGATGTTCACATTGACTACCTAGCTGTCTAGTGAGAGAGGAGGGGGCGAATACAGCTTAGCACACACGCAGCATCAAGTTATCAGCAACTATCAGACATTTGAATGACTTCTGAAGAGTTTTTATGGCAGATTTGAACATTTACTAACCAGCTCACTAGTGCTCACAGACAGCCTGCATACTAATTACGTAGGCCTGAAATATCACGAAGTATAGGAACATCACACATCACATCTTTTGAGGGGAAGAGTTCTTTATATGTAACAGTTAAATCTCCTCACCAATCATTAAAACGTCTGCATGTGTAAATGTCTGATGCCTTTCTTCATACGGAGTTGGAGTAAGAATGGTGACTCTTACAAAGACTTTGAAAAATGTGTGGATCTTTACTGTATTTATGTTGGCACAGTTTTTGTTGGTATTTTCTAAATAAATATATATTGTACCTTGTACTTACCTTGGTTCCCATCTGCTTATTAACTGGTTTACTGCTCACCCAACCTCTTGGTTCTGCCGTTCTTCAATTCTTGTGAACCTGGTCCAATCCTTACAGTTACCTTTTTTTCTCATATCTCACACTGTACACATACTGGTTATACCAGCAGCATATTCATGTTTACTCAGACCTGGTGAGATCAAAGACGTTTTATTTGTATCTCTAAAATAAAAGAGCTTTCAGTTCTTTTATCACAGAATCTGCTATTGGTGTGCACCATGTTCATATTTATAGATCCATGCTTTTTCAGCATCCTCGTGCATCTATTAAGTGTTATTTAAGATCTACAAGTTTTCTACTTTACAATAGGAGTCACATTATTAAATGGTTAATTATGATTAAGCTCTAAGTTAAGGAACATCTGCATGAAGACAAAGGAACAAACAAACCTCTACATGAATATCATGGAGTATGTCCACTGATCTCAACCTTAGCTGTGAAGTTTATGACATAAATGTTAATTATTTTCTTTATCAGGCATTTACTAATATTAGGTAGTTCCTTAATTAACATGTAAACCCAACATTAACAAAAGACATTTGACATTTGTTGTATTATTAATTGTTAGTTAATGTGCATTACTATATTAACTAATGTATGTAAAGCATCTTTAGAAACTATTAAATAATGTATAAAGTAATATTGTAGTTAAAATGAATACCATTAGTAAATGATTACTAGACACATTTTTATTACTGCATTGACTAATGTTATTGAATGTACCCCTATTGTAGTGTTACCAATTATTTGGTCAAATTAATATTTCCAAGTAAATAGTGAACTTTCAAGTGATTCAAGTTGTGGTACTGTGATCATACTGTTGCAAGATGAACCTACCAACGATTAACTGATTATAAGATTTTGTGTGCTTGTGTTGTTTTTTAATATGAATTTCATGACTTTGAATAAAAACAGGTTTAATGTTTCTATAGATTTCATGTTGTTCAGCAGTAAAAACATCTAAACTAGTTGAAAACAGTTTTATTTCATTTTTAGACAAACACATTGATTTCTGGACCAGAGTAGAGAATGGAACCTTTCACAAACATCTTTTATTATCATTATTTGAAAATACAAATATAAAATTATATTTTCCACATCTGGGATGTGAGAGACTCACATCCACTTTTTGTTTGTTTTTGTGTTTTTTTTGTTTTTGTTTTTTTAAAACAGGGCTTGAGCAAGCCATACAAGAAGACCTGAAAGACACTTTGAGACAGTCAGTCTGTTCAGTCAGCTATCATGGTAAAAAGTCTGTTAACATTAAAAAATGGGCAAGTGGTAGGAATGGGCAAGGCAATCAGAAACCTCCAGATGGAGGACACGCTTCTACTTCTACATGATGAGACACAAATGACTGCACCACTTTTAAACAAAAGGAACCTTCAAGTCAGTGGAGAGTTATGCCAATGTTGGTAATGCCTCAAATGACATTATTATTGTAGCTTATAATTGATTTTATATAATTTTAGGGGCAAAAGTTAGCTCTGAGTGATGGTTCACTCACAGCATCTTCCCGTGAAACAATATATACACACACAGTTTAACCTTTTGATCTGTGTGTACATGAGTATCCCCAGCTACCAGTAGCTGTGTTGAGACGTCCATTGGCCATTACCTAGCACTTGCCTCAAGATTCAAGTTTAAGTGGATCAGTAGTACACTCACAATACATATTCCAACACCTTCCAGGTGATATATCATATTTTCTCTTTTTTTCTAGGCAACATTTATCCAACGATGAACTCGTCTAGCAAGATGTGTAACAATCACTAGCTGTAAATTGCTGTCAGTATTTAAGTTAAGAACAGTTACAACAGAGCCATGCTACCTTAAAGTATGAGATCAAATCAAAACAATCTTAAGCAATGAATGTGTGGAAGAAGACGTGGAACTGGATCAGCTACTTGAAAGGGTAAACAGCTCATACTTTAATAACACTTTAATTTGAAATTGGCGTAAGCAGGTACAGATTCAGTTTGTAACACCTGGTGTGCTGACCTGTCTCTGACCCTGGGGCCATAACATATATGGATATATCATGAGGGGAATATTTGCTACCATAGTTTAAACAGTTGCATAATAAACTCCCTCACTATAGTCAATAAAGGCACAGTACTGCATTACTGTGAAACACGTGTCTTTCAAGCCTTAGATATAAAATGAGATATGCTATAGAGGCTATACAGGCCCATCACTCATAACCTCAGCTGAGCCATATAAAACAGTGAGTGTTTTGCTCAAATGCTACTCATGTCTCTGTAACATACTCCTGTACAAACCTTTACTATGAATTCTGTTCATATGAAACTATGTTGCATTAGCACATTCACATTCAGTGGCAGTGTTAAGTTGAAAAGCAGGAAGCATTGTGAGATTCATATAAAGCAGTGAAACGCAAAGAAACATACCCTACGTGAATACACAGACACTTCTAGCTACAGTTTGAGCTTTTGATTTCACAGCTTGTTGTGTCTAAGATTGTGTCACATGAACATTTGTGTGGGACACAAGCAAAGGCTGCAGTTTTAGGCAATGCACTGAGTGATGCTGTAGTACGAAAAACAGAAAGAAGCTTTGATTTGTGCTTCTGTTCAGTCACTTACAACTATTCAGGAAGATGTTTCACCAGTCTGTTGAGATTGTCCTCCCAAGATAAGCAACAGCAAATGCCCAAAATTGACATGTTTACACTGAAGCTATGTTGTGTGGAAAATTGTTTTATCTCATTCACACTTCTATTCAGATCACCACATCTTCGGACTGCTGCAAGTCCAGGAAAGACAGTTGTTGCAAGTTTCTAAGGCTATGTAAGTATTTTGTCTAAATTCGATGAGTATTGCTTTGATCAACAGGCAAGCTTTTGTGATTGGTAATATGACATCAATTAAAGTACAAGCTGTTTCCATGAGTTAAGATTAAATAAAAAATAAATGTATGGTTGATGAGTTCAAACTAAAATGTACAAGTACAGAATTTAACAAGTGAAAGTTCAAAGTTCAAAAAGTAGTACCATAGGCCACTGGGATATTTTAAAACACAGAGTTCAGATTCATATTTATAATTGTCATTGTTGTTGTTACTGATACTATCATTCATCTGGTATAACTATATAAATTTGTTTCACCAGAGTAATAAAATCCCTCCTGTTCTTTAACTCTACAATAATAAGAAAATAATTTGCATATCTAGCATTAGCATTTTTTGGTAGTATGGCAAACCCCCTTTTTATAACATTCAAGTGTGGAGATCCAATTAATGCCTTGTTTACAAGAACAATTTACAGCAAATCCTCCTTCCTTAAATTCATTTATAGCTTTAGTTTTGCTGAAACCACATGAGAGCAGCACAAAACAAAACACTCAACAGAACAAATGTATACAAGTGAGACCATTGACAGCTTTTATTCCCAGATTGAAAAACTAGCAAATGTTGTCCTTACTGGTCCTACACCATCTAATGAGCATAAGCTAATAGTATCTATTGTAACTACAAAACATCTAGCACTACAGTGAAAAGAGAGACAAATGGAGCTGAAGGTTACAGGTGTAACCCGGGCTCTCTGTGTGGAGAGACTATCTCTCCAACATACATATTTCATATGTACAGAGACTGACCCCCATGAGGTAGCTGACATAGATACTCTTTAAGACATATCACCTGTGGAGGCACTGCCCTGATTAGCAAAATTTGGTTATATAGGCATCACATGTGCGTGGCCTCTCCAGTTAACCTTGATTTTTAGCTGGAGAGATCTCTCCACTACGAGATCCTGGGTTACACATGTAGCCTTCTGTTCTCTATTGTATCTCCCCACCCTACATATCCTATATGTACAGGGCTCTGACACACTGCAAGGAAACCAAGCAGACCCAGCTGGCACATGTATTGCCCCTCAGGGAATTGAATTGTGGATGTGCCCACTAAGATGTTGTTGGAGTCAATCCTCAAAGGTGAGGGGAGTCCAGGCCAGCCCCCTGCCTGTTAATATATAATGCACCCACTGTACTGTCTGTTCTCACCAGCACATGGTGGTTTCCCTGCTCTGGCAGGAAGTACAGAAGAGCTACATAGGTTGCCTGCAATTCCAGAAGATTGATGTGCCAGTGGCCACTGATGCCTTTGCCCTTGTGGACATTCCTTAACTTACAGTGTGTCACCAACTGGGTGTATGTTCAGAAGAACCAGGGGCACAATGTGAAGCAAGCCCTGATGGCAGCCTGTCTTCCAGGAGTTAGGGACAGCGTTAATGCTCTGGCATTCAAACACGTCTAGGAACTCTGCAGACTTTTAGGGCTGGAGCCTGCTCGGCATCTTGTTAAGGCACTGTCCTAGGTGCCCTAAGTGCAGTAGGAGCTGGGTCAAATTGTTGCAGAACTGCTCCTCCGAGCGAGCACATACCAGCCAGTCGTCCAGGTAATTGAGGATGCAAAGATCTTTTTAGCGCAAGGGTCTCAGGTGTGTGTCCATACACCTTGTGGACATGCAAGGGGCTAGCAAAATTCCGAATAGGAGCATTTGGCACTCAAAGATTATGCAGTCGAAGTGAACCTGAAGTAGCGTTTGTGTCCCTCCCATATTTGGTTCTGAAAATTTGCATCCTTTAGGCCGATTGTGGCAGACCAGTTGCCTTGGAGGACAGCCTGAACCCTCTGGACAGTCAACATCTTTTTGGGGGAATGAGGAACCGAGCCTGCTGATCACTTCGCTTCATCTCCCTTCTTTGTCAAGAGAGTGTAGATCTCTGCAGCCAGAACTCCCTCTGCTTAGAATAGTTAACCAGCTGTACCTGGACTGCACCAGCTCCATGCATTCTGGCGAGCATGGCATCCATTATTTTAGTGTTGCTGCTTGGGCAGCTCGACTTCCCCAAGACAAGCAATGCACACAGATAATGACCATCCTCAATTGGCATCCTTACCCCATAGCCCAAACAGGTGTGGCCTATTGGGCTTGGCATTTTCTCTGCACAAAAAAACAAACATATGTGAACTATTCTCCCCTCATACATACAACACGCAGACATTGAAGCCCAAGTGGACCATGGAGACATGCCACTTACCCAGCTTTTTCCTATTTGTATTGTTTTCCCTTTGCAGTATGCCTTAGGGCAAGCGATTCCTTCTGCTGCCAGTCGAAGTTGTGGGTTTGGTGGAAGGGGCTTAGCGGAGTGATAAAAGGCAGCAGAGAGAGAGGCGAAAGGTTTTGCATAGATTGCACAGATTTTGCCTACCCAAGCTTTAAGAAGTCTAAGATGTGACCAAACCTCTGAAAGGATGGCAACAATTTACATAGATTCACAATGGAGACATAGGCATTACACACGTGACGTAGGTGTTGCATGGTGCTTGTTTCATATGAGGTGGCAAACCATTCAGCCAACTAAGGCACAGTACATGCACTACGTACCTGCTACGGTGTGTGTATATGTGTACTTAAAAGATAACTAGGTGTATGTACGTGTTACATGGTGCGCTGCTTTAAACATCTACACACCTAGAATTTATATCAAGAAAGGTGCTCGCTCCCGTTTAGTGTGCAGCTATAGTGAAAAACCATGCACCTGTACTGGGAAACACAGTTGTCTGCCGCTCTGGAGATAATAGTGAGTTCTGTTATACATTATATAGTGCAGTACACTCTGGTTCTCTTAATTTTGCTGGGCAGCTTAAGCAAATAATGTTTTTATATTTATTTTTCTTCACAATGAACAGATTTCTGTGTCTTAAAAATCCACGCAAGCCAAGTCATAATTATCACAAAATCTACTATTCCTCTGACCAGTGCGTGTGCTGAAAATTCTAAAATGAAAGAAGATCATGAAAAATAATAAGTAAGCATATAATTATGGGTGGGGATTGGGGGCAAAAGGGAAATGCTCATTATCATCTCCAGAGCGAAACTGTGTTTCCCAGTCCAGGGGTGTGGTTGTAGACTATATGCACGGTTGTCGTCCTGCGCTGTACGGGAGCCAGCACCTTTCACAAAAAAGTGAAATGGCCCCTGATGGAATAGTGGTTAAAATACAATGAGCTTTCTTAATATAAATTTGAGGTTAGGTGTGTTGGTATGTACACCAAATGTAACAAGGGTTCCATTTACAACGCGTACCTATACGCACGCCTAGTTATCCAAAATACACGTGTACACACATTTAAGTATGTTGTTGGCAGAATTCTTTGACACCTCATAGGAAGCATGACTTCTTCCTCCCTCTGAAGAAGTCAGATTTTACGCGAGACAATGACTATGCAAGCAGATGGGCAAAGATGATGTCGCAAGCTGTCATGCATGTGTAGAAAAGACAGTGCAGCATTCCATAGAGGAACTCTCCAACTAACTAGCTAAGTGGACAGCGCTGATGTTAAAACATGTACACACTGACTGCTTGATTGTGGAAATCAAGTAATCGGAGAGGCCACACATGCATTGTGCTTATATAACCATGTGTTGCTGATCAGTGCTTGGCCACCACAGGTGATGTGTCTTAAAAAGAATCCACGTCATCTGACCCTTTGGGAGTCAGTCCCAGTACATGTGGAAAATGTAGGGTGGAGAGATAGTCTTGACACGATAGATAATAACAGTTTTAACAAGTCTGTGTATAAACCACTACACTGGTATCAAAGACAGCACTCCTATATAACGTCATTGGATTTTCTTTTGTATACGTTACTGAAATACATTAATGATCAACTCAGGATTATTGTAGAGGTAATGGAGAAAGAACTGGATGGATATACAGTACATATTATTATTATTGTTAGTTATATAGATATTATTCATATAATCATTAACAACCACAAAAATATTGATACAAATTCTTCTTAGAAATGTAAACCATACAAGGGAACTTACATGTTTCTCTTTTTAATTAACAACAAACACATTTGTTATTTTTTTGATTATTTGATTATCACTTGAAGTCTCCATTTTGGAAACTGTCCAGCATTCAGCTTCCCATGGTTTGTAAAAGTAATTAGTAAAATATGTGTATTAGCACAGAGAGGAAGAAAACATTGTATACATATATCGATTCATAAACCATTTCAAACTTAGGAAAAAAGGATTCTTTAGTCATAGCAAATTCCTACTTACTGCACATGAATTATAGACAACATTCCTATTTTCCTTTACGTTTTTTGTAATGCTTGTATGAAAATTTGTGTGTATGCAGTAATGGTTGATCAAGCTAAGTGGCAGCTGTCAAAATATAAAAACAGTAAATAAATGTCCTGACATTTTCAAGTTAGACTGACCAGAACTGAGTTATAAATAAAAATCCTTCACATCACTAAGTCCACTTCAAAGAGCCAAGAAATGTGCAAATTAAATCTGCTCTCAGCCTTACCTTGAATAACAGTGCATCAACTTGTCATATTTTCTAAACCTGTCAGTTTCAAATAAGTTCTCTGGTCATCACACACCGGACTGAGGTAATTAGCAACACTCATCTGCTGTACTTCTTCCTCCTCGGAAAGAAACACAAGTTGCAAAAAATATATCAGACTTGAAATATTGCCTTTTGTGTGACACCAGACATGTAAAGACAGTTACAGTGTATCAAACAAACATCATCTTTGTGAAATATGAGAACACAACTGATTCATCTAGTATTCCCCAAACTATCAAGTGTGCTTTGGATTGATTTCTTTTCATGCTACTGAGCATCAGAGTTGCAGTGACACAGAAAAATTAGAGAGTAGCTTTTGAGCTGTGTCACAGAGTGCAGATCCACAGATGTTTGTGTGACAACAACAAGTGTCGTCTTTTTCGAATTGTGCACACCATAGTTCATCATGTAGACAAATATGCTGGTATCAAATTAGCCACAGTTGGAAAGCAAAGAGGTATGTATGGGGTGAACCAACAGTGCAGGAGCTGTCATGGGATTCCTCAGGCATTGTGTGATGGATGAGACAGTTGATGTCCTCCCATCAAGAGTGATGTGGCCTTTCCTCCTAATCAACCATGACAAAAAGATGTCTGTCCCTTTCTGAACCATTATATGCAATGACTGAAACACAATTTACAATTATACACTTCGTTTTAAATATGACATAGAAAGAAAAGGACAACTTTATATATTTTTCTCTAGACAAAACATTTATAAAACAGGACTGTCAAAATATTGTAGTCCTCTTATTGCCAAAAATAGGTACGTTTAGTGACCACATTGCTAGAACCAAAGCTACTAGGTGTTATTGGTTTGTCTATTGTTGGTTTGATACATGAACCAATATTGTTTCCACTGAGCCATATTGGTTCACATCATATGTCTTTGTATGTGCAAACTGACAATATTTCAATCACTCAAAGATAAAAAAGTATCCACAGTGTCTCAGCAGACACACACAAAAAAGTGTAGTGACATGTACATTGCTTTTTTAAATGAGGATCAAAAGAAACAAACGTACACATAAAATCCAAGTCCAAGACAAAAAAGTCATAATCCAAGCAAAACTATTAAAATCATAAAATAAAAAAATCTAAAGTAAAATTGAAACCAGCAAATCTCTACACAAGTATACCAGACTACAGTCCAGTCAAAGGGATCTCCATCGCAGGTCAGGCTTTATACCACTGCTAGACGCTCATCTTTTTTTCTGTGATGATTTTTGACTTTTGTTTTTGAGCTGTTCTTCATCTAGTGCCACCTCCGGTCTGGCTCACTGCGTGGAAGCTGTAGTGGTTAGTGCTGGATGGCATCACCTGTACACAGAAGCAGTTTAGAAACTCCAGCCTGATTTCTGCCCAGCCTTCTGAAATATTCCGGTGGCAGCACAGACACACAGAAAACAGCATTTTTCTTTCCTCTACAGAACATTCACTGGGTCTCAACACAAGGTATTTGTAGGTTTCAGGGATTACTTTAAGATCAAATCATGTCAGTTTTTTTATGTACAAAATAAATATTCTGCTATTTTCTATTACTGGTTGTTTATACCACAGTATTGACTTACCCTACAACTAGATCATGATATTCCATTTGCTGCTTTAAACATCTGTGCCCAGTATCATGAAGACATAATTATCATGACATGACAATAAATTCCAAAACCATTATGCCATCCTGTTATTTAGCAAAGTGGTCTTTTGAAACTACTGGGAGTTATATTATGTAATCTAGCAAAAAGACTATAATGACGTGCTCAGACTGAGTACAAAGTCAATGGAGAGACGTATGTGGACAAAAACATGCAAACTTACTCTAGGTAACGTGAACATAAGGGTGGAGTTAGCAGAGATGCAATACCAAAAGAAAATGTGCATTCCAAATTGGGGAAAAAAAGAAAAGACAAAAAAGAAGATATAGACAATAAGAAGAAGACAATATCTTAGGCAAAAATAGGAAACAAGGTGTAGGGGAAAAGGCCAATGGAAATGTTGTCCAATCTGAACCAAGGCTAACGTGCGCTGGCCAATATTTTAATAATAGGCCTACACTCCTCAGTGATCTGTTCATCAACAAAGGAAGTTAAAGCTTAGCTAAGGCTACCATGAGCATTTTTCATAGCGTATCAATTGAATGTTTGACTTTTTCATGTCTTTATCAAAACAAGTTCAAATTTAAAAGAAGATAAACTGTGATCTTCATTATACATTTTGAATAATTTGCTAAATTTGTTATGATATGGCACTATATAAATAAAATTGCACTGAATTGAAATATCAGAGAAAGCAATAATGGGTAAAGTACAATAATGGGAAGAGTCTGAAGAAAAAGGGAGGTTTCTTGTGCAGTTTCATCAAACCATGGTTAATACTGCAGTAACAATGAAAAGATTCCTCAGAGAGAATCCAAGTATTAGTTTACAACTTTTTTAATGCAACTTTTCAAAGGGCTTGCCATTTTTGTGAATATACTATACAGCTGTGCAGGCACAACCCCTGTGAATAGCTGTGACATCTTATTGAGGGACAGTGTCCACAATATATATCATAGGAACAGAAATCAAAGGGAAAACAAGATGTGTAAAAGGTATACAAGGACAATACATAGCATATAATACCTTAAACGAGATGGCAACCAGTTACCTCTTAGCATTCAGTGGTATCCATTTGTAAAAGCTGTCGCAATCAATGGACCCTAAAATGTACAATTAGTGACTGTGTCAGTATGCATTTCTTGAAAAAGGGCAAAATATAGCTTCTGCTGGTGAAAGTAGTTTATACATAGGATGTGATGACAGCATGAATGGAAATGTATCTCTCTTACTTTAACATGAAGGACAATACATACATCACAGTTGTTGTGAGTAGGATGTGAGTAGGTTGGATCTATGAAGGTTTGAAGTGGACTGTAATACATGTGACCCAATCTATATGTATATATAATATGTATTTTACTGTCAACATGGCAAATGTGTTAATATTTGGGCTCATTGTAAGATCTTAGTGGATCATAAATTTAAGACTAGGAGCAGGACTGTTGCTGTCCCTCAGGATGACATATAAATAGGCAGACATGATACCTAGTAGGTCTAAATACTGTTGGATAATTTATAGTAGCCAGAGTTGTAGCTGAAGCATGTACCAAAAAATAACTGGCAATAACAAAACACTTATTTGAAAATAAAATCCTGGTGGCTGCTTTAAAAACACGTTTGTCAATGTTTTAATGTTTGTTGTGCATAGTTTATACATCTTTCAGCATATAAGGCTTACAGTTACAAAAGCCGAATGAAAACCTCCAATATGATGTCTAGGCTTGACAGCAGTAAATTCTTTCCTGAGGTTATCTTCTATGATTGTCACACAGATCTTTCAGAAAGACAGATCAACAATGCAAACATTCACAGATTAGACATCAATGTCTTTCTTTTTGTGGGTTCTATAATTTACTTTGGGGAAATGTCTACACTTAGAGCCTAAGCTCTACTTGTGAGGTTTATCACATTCATGCTATTAATAAAATAATACAAAATCTCAGACATGCAAAACAGTAATTATGCACTGATGCACAGAAGCATGTTGCATTCAAAGGTTGAAAAAACCCTTTAAGAAATGTTTTTATAAGTATGACTTCCATATACCATAATATATCATAATTAATCAAATAATCTTTCGTATGTTAAAGGTGATTCAATATTCTTTCGGTCAACAACTAAAAATGAATTGATTAAGTATTGGGTCTGTTTTACAAAATCGGTTATGACCATTGTGTTTTAGGCTGAAGTTGTTCCTTCGCCCTGCCAGTGGGTGGCGGTGTTCTCTGTCTTCTTTTGTCTTTTCATATCCAGCTTGGTGGTCAGTGATTGGACGGGAGACAGATGGAACCGCCTATTAAAAGGTCACCTGCTCGGTATTCCGTGTGCACGCTGTTGGCTCCATGCAGGATCCTGAAATGCTCGCGGCTGTTCATCGCCAGAGCTTCGCCAGCTTATTCCGATGTACCTTGGGGTACCAGCGGGAAGCATTTTTTCGTTGACTTTTCTGCCTGACTCACAGTGACTGTATTGCTCTTCTCCAGTCGGACTGTGTTCTGCGATGTGGTGTGTCGGGTGGACTTCTTTCTTTCCTTTGGTAGGTAATTTAGCAGGTGGGTTACAGATTGTTTGTTTATTATGTTGGCTGTCCTCTCCCCAACATCTGTGTTGTATTATATAAACACAATAAATAACTCTTTAAACAATACAAATTGTGGTACTGGTCATACCTGGGAGTGGAGAGAGGTGGGGAGTTGCAACCTTTATGTTGTGCGCAGTTAAATTTGTTACGCCCGGCCTATGAAACTAACATATCACATTTCTCTTTGCAAAAACATTACATTACATTACAAAAACTATTAACAACACATTAATGACCCACACCTTTACACACACAGTCGCTGTAATTCATTTTGACTCAATCCCACATACACTGTCCTGCTGACTGAAATACTCACTAGGGACACAAATGTGTATTAATCAACCACGGAAAACACGTCCCAAACCAATGCACTGTTGTGGCTACAGTGGCTAGCTGTTTTTGGAAATGACTGAGCCTTTAAAACAAAATGACCTTTTGAAATGAGGAGGAACCCATGGACTTCGCGCTGAGAGCCACGGGCTGGGTAGGAAAACCAGAAAGTATTGACAGACAGACACAACACATTGTTGGTTTGGGGCTTTACATAGGATTGGTTGACAACAAAACAACAAAAGTTTAACACCAGTACAGGCGACTCATCGATTGCAGAAATATATCGATTTACATTACGTGTGCCGGCGCGTCGCAGTCTGCACAGCTGCATTCTCCCTGAGAACATGTTGCAAAAAAACTTTTCCGCGACCACCTAAAGTGTAGTATTTTATACAGAGACCCAACAATGTGGTGTCCTGTAAGCTCTGATGTTGGAAATGGCTTATCACAGCAGAACAACTGCTATGAACCAACACTTGAAGCAAAAGCATCCCAGAGCAGTTTGTCAAGACGCAGCAAGACAACACCATCCTGTTGACTTTGTGTCTCCACCCAAGCATCTAGTGTGTTTCTGTTAGTATCCACTTCATTGTCCCCATGGTAAAAGTAATTTCTGCACCACTGCTGTTACGGTAACCTAACGTTACACCATGTGTTATCTAACGTTGTTATTTGGTTGTTTGATGTTTTCTTTAATGGCCACGTATGAGTGAGAAAATGGCTCAACAGTAACACGGCTCACTGTAAAACAGAAATAACCTGTTATGACTGGAATAATGTTCTGCAGTACTTTGGTTCTTGTTAAATCTGTTTGTTTTTAAGAGAAGATTAAATAAAATATTGAAATATTAATTAGCCATGTTTTTTATATTTATTTTGGGTAAATTAATTATTATTATTATATTAATCTAAAGTAATCTTTAGAACAATCTATAAAATAGTCGTTAGATTAATCGATACAAACATAATTATTAGGTGCAGCCTTACAGTACAGTACAGGCTGTGATGTTTCACTTTTCACCTGATGTTACTTGCCATTAAAAAGAACTAGGCTTTCATTATTCACACTCTGCAGTTACTTTACATCAGTATATTAATAATATGCAATAATACAATTAATAATGAACAGCTGCATGCAAATACCCAGTGATTATAATGTGGTGACATAACCATTCCCAACTTTAGAGGTTTATCAGAACCCCACGGTCACCAAGTATACAATAGATCATGGGATACTGAGGGCTGCACAGGATACACTGGTTGTGTCCTCCGAATTTTTAAAAAGAAGGATACATGTCATGGCTGCAAATGGAGAAGGATTTGAAATGTGACAAACCATATCACCCTGTTTTGATGTATTAAAAATACAAGAAGATCCAAACCCTGTATGGGCTACAGTTCACCTGAACAACATGTGTTTGCACTGTGGAAAACCAGAACACCGGAGGATGGTTTTATAGCAAGAATATGAAAACCTAGATCTATATAAAAGATGGAAACAAGGGTGGTGGCACAGTAGAACCTGGTTCAAATCAACTGGCTGGCTGGGGCTTTTTATTGTGGAGTTGGGAGGCCTTCTGTGTGGAGTTTGCATGTTCTCCCTGTGAATGCGTGGGTTTCTTTAGGATGCTTTGGTTTATGTGAACTGGAAACTCTAAATTGGCTATATGTGTGATGCCACTCTGGCATTGGTGAATACAGTGCACTTCAGGAGATATGTAATATTAAATAATATACATCAAGTCACCATTACAGCCAATGTAATTGTAAATCTCAATAGTCAAATGAAACCATGCAGCAAAAACTATGGTAAAGTTCAGATTTAAATTTTTTCTATTCAACTGATGTAGACTATATTAGTGATAGTAATATATAATAATTATCAGAGAAAATGTAATTTGAGGCTGATTTTGATGTGTGGACAATTTAAAGTGTTTAAAGTTGTTAGAATAAACTGTAGTAATTATATAAATGACCATTTTCATAACCAGGACAAACTTATATGACATGTATTTCCTTATATAGTATACTCAATATTCTCAGTTTTAATGAATAAAAACAAAATTAAAAAAAAGACTTTCGAGCAATAACAAGAAGCTCCTGACAATTCCTTTGTACAGTTCCCTTAATGGCCTTGGATTGTACTGGGCAATTCAAACTTGCACAACAGATGGTATTCATGATGTGTGTGAAACTAAAAGCAGGCAGTCAAACACACAAAAGGCCTTGTTAATGTTTCTGGTCAGTGTACTGTTGAGTTACGAGGACAGAAGATCAAAACAGGCAAAACTGACACTGTGCTTTAGCTAACAGCTCTGGCTTAATAAGCTATGGCTTTGGTTTCTCAGGACTCATCTGCCGACCCAATTCATTCCAAAATACGGCTAGACAGATAAGAATATAAAAAGTTTATTCTCTACAATGGCACAAACACTTGAGAAATACTTGTTATAAGAATAATAGGTGGGCTTGCCCTACTGGACATATGAACAGAAGTGACACATCAGAGAGGTGATGATATAAAGTCATAGTTTGTCATAAAACTGCAGAGAAAGAAGTGAAACACAAAATGATTATTGAACTTAACCTTGAATCAACTTTTACCAACTAAATTTCATGCTGAGGTTCTTAGTGGACTACTGGAAGGTGAGTATGAATTTTAAAGCAGCAGTAAAAGTGATTGCACAAAGTATGCTAAAATCTGGATCTAAATGATCTCTATTTCACCTGACTGTTTTCTATCTAATAAAAAAAGGTTGTTAAAATCAGTGGTGAAAAGTGGTGAGGAATGAGTTTAGGATAAATGTGATGAAGTGGATGATGATGATGAAAAAATATATATACTCACAGCAATGCTATGGCTAAAGCCAGAGCCTGGCTGAGGGCTGGTGGCACTGATGTAGTTGCCCACACCTGAGTCCTGACTGGCGGTTCCATAGAGGTCAGCTACGGGGCCAGGACTGTTGGCACCAGGAAAGGCTCCAGGCCTTGGGTTGGTTCCTGACGAGGAAAAACCAGGAGAAAGATCAGCCAGAGAATCTATAACACAACTGACACTCAGAGATTGGCACACACTGCTTCAGTATTCAGGATCTCTAATGAACATAATAAAATGCAATCTGACACTGACTTGATAAAGTGCGGAGGCTCTTTCAGAAGCCATATTCTCTTCTGTCAGTTTGAAGCCAGATTTTTTCATTTACATAAAGGGGTAATTGCTGTGGGGTTTTTTTACCCAACAAACTACTTTCATATTCAACTTTTTTGTATTAGTAATTTATGTTAATTTGCACTGACATTTACTTTCAATGCAGGAAGCAGTGAAACAAAGAGGTCAGGGTATTCAGAATTTAGAATGGAAAATAACAACCATAGTGGCTGCTACTAATCCTGCAGTCTCACCTGACAGCAGGTGGAAACCACAGCAGTCTTCTCTGCGTCAAGTGGCGAGCAGCAAAAGTTTGACATGGTTAAAGGTTTTTCAAGGTTTGACATGGCCAAACTGGAAATGGAATGGAAAAAACTGTGCATGTTCATGTGCAGCAACCACACCCCCTTCCTGTGCTAATCAGAATTAGAATCAGGTTTATTGCCAGGTAGGTTTATGCATACAAGGAACTAGCTTTGGTATTTTGGTGCATAATAATAAACATACTAAAAGCATAGAATGATAAATCAAGTATGGCAAGTCAAGAAGCATAAATACAAAATTGATAAGATATGAAAAAATATTAAAAATAAAAAATATGACGTTATTTAAATGAAAGCATTTTGTGCAGGGATATGCCACATATATAGTACATATAAAGTATAAGACTATTTGCAATGTGCTAGATAGAAGACCAGAAGAAGTACGTTAATGTAACGCATTGGGGGGTGGGGTGGGGTATGAGAGAGTTAGTCGGGGTCCCGGGGTTTGATGATGAGGCCAGCTGCAGATGGGAAGAAGTTCTTGTGGCGTGAGGTTTGATTTTGGACAATAGCCTGCTGCCAAAGGGGAGTGTCTGCAAAAGTTTGTGTCTGGGGTGGGTGCACGCCTCAGGGTCCTGGAGGCATGCAGGTCCTGGTGGGATTGGCAGGAAGTACATACTCTGCTGTGCTTTTTTGAGATCCTGTGTGATGATGGTTCCTGAAAAGCTGAAGGACTCCACTGTGGATTCACACAGAGTGATGGGGTGGGTGGGTGGGGCTGGACTCTCTGAAATCCACCATCTCCACTGTCATGTTGTTCTGACTGCACCAGGTCACAAGATGTTCAATGTCCCACCGGTGAACTCTTCTCTACCAGAGATGAACTCGATTAGGGTGGTGTTATCCGCGAACTTCTTGAGCTTGGAGGTGGATGGAGTCATGGGGGATGGTACAAGTCAGTAATGGAATGGGCTAATTTTGCTATGTTCACACCTAGCGTCTACTCAACTCCAGACTGAGTTTTAGTGAGGAGACGTTCTATGACGCCAACGCCAATTTCCTTCTTGATTGGGTCTTATCAGCCCTGATGTATCCTTCTTTGATTTGTCATGCCAATATCATGTGGCCTTTTTCCCAAATGAAAACACATGGTATCAGCCTAGACTACCAGGTTTAATTCAACATTAAGAACAAATTACAACTTACTTTCAGTAACAGTTCGACCTGGTTGTTGGTCTCTCTTGCATTACTCTGTTGCTGTTTTTCATTCGTAGTATTTTCTGCAACTAAGCAACCAACTGCAGAGTAGACCATCTGCTTCCTGTTTACATTGGCATATACATGCCTAGTAGACATGGATAGCCATGTGATATGCGTTTCTCCGTGTGTAGTATGGACGAAGATTATTTCTGCAACAGTTGTTTAGCTTCTCTCACCACTTTGTTAAACCTGTACTTTGACACTTTAAACTTGGCCCTGTCCCCACTCCTGAATGCTTATTCCTTTTCCAACCTTAGCGGTCTAAGATTTGCTGTGAACCAGGGTTTGTCGTTGTTGTAATACACCCTGGTACGTGATTGTACACAGCAGTCCACATAGAAGCTGATGTATGAAGTGACAGCCTCTGGGAACACATCCAGACCTCTGGCAGCAGTCCTGAAAACATCCCCATCAGTACAGTCCAAGCGTCCTCCAGGTTGTGTGTGTTTAGGTAGCACGGGTGATTAAAGGATAAGGCTGGTAATAGTCTGTGTTTTTATTATTGTCAACAAACCCAATGAAATAAAAATACAACAATGACTCAATAATTACTGATTTACATTACATTACATCACACTTAGGCATTTAGCAGACGCTTTTATTCAAAGCGACTTCCAAATAAGAGCTTTACATAAAGTGCATAGAACCATGAGCGAAAACAATAAGATGTCTCATCAAACTTGTAAGGGCTGGTGATGAATCACAAGTGCTATAAGTAAGTACATCGCTCCCAATGACAGAATCAAAAAGAGCATTAAATCTAAGAACAGATTATCTTTGTACATTATCAAATACAATACATTCAAACCAAAATACAATTCCACTATAATATCGTACAATATGCTATACTTTATAAAAACAATGTGTCATTTAAATACTGTTGTATTCCCGGAAAAAATGAGTCTTTAGTCTTTTCTTGAAAGTGGCCAGACAAGTTGTTTCTCTGATGGATGTGGGGAAATGGTTCCACCACTGGGGGGCCAGACAGGAGAAAAGTCTCTGATGTGAGCGGGCGTCCCTTAGAGATCGAACCACCAGGCGGTTCTTAGAGGCAGACCGTAGTTGGCGGACGGGGGTGTAAGGCTGGAGGATGGTCTGGATGTAGGTTGGTGCAGTCCTGTTCACCTCTTGGAAGGCCAGTACCAGGGTCTTGAATCTGATACGATTTAATTACATTTTAAAGCATTACATCTTCAGTAGAAACCAATGGCCTTGGGGTCGGGTAGGAAAGTCAGGCAGAGTAACACATTGTTGGCATCTCCTTTTCATGGAATTTTTTATGCAACTTAACTATTTAGAAAAAAGATCAGCTGAAATGAACTGAGGCAGTAATGCAACTACCTTTCATTTAATATTTTAGTTTTTCATTGTGTGCTTTTGTGCACAGTGGCAGTGCAGAGTGGCATTATATAGAATAACCAAGTGAATACTGCTCTAGAGATGTAGAGATGTAATATTTTCATCAGTACAGTTGGTGCTTTGCCACATGCCACAAACGTAAATAAATAAATAAAGCTCTTCTCACCTTCAGCCTCTCGTGCAGAACCCTCAGATATGACCACCAAACTGCTTATAAAAGCCTGGCAGAAATTGCACAAGGGAATGGGGCACAGCACCCCTCATCTAATCAACACCTGTCACTAGGAGAGCCTCTACACTTCACCACACACCCCCTTCCCCGCCATAAGCCCCTCCCCCACTTCTCCAGCCTCTTTTAAATACATAATGTTTATTATCTTCTCCAAAGTGCTTGGGATATTGGACCTAGCCTGCTGCCTGACAGGCAGGAAATTACACAGGGTGTCCTGGGTATTGTGCTCTAAAAGCTGTCCATTCCCATAGAGTCACTTCACCAGGAGGGGAGTAATACTGACTGCACACCACCACCCATATGGTGTTTCCTGGCTAGAGTCATATATATATATATATACACACACACACAAACACACACATATATTAACACATATAAATATATATATATATACATACATATATATATATACATACATATATATATATATATACATACATACATACATATATACATACATACATACATACATACATACATACATATATACATACATACATACATACATACATACATACATACATACATACATACATACATACATACATACATACGAACGATCCTAAACACACATTACAAGGATACAAATATCACAGTTTCGGTTTAATATATCACGCAGTTCCCAGGTAGAAATTAATGAGTAACTTAGAGGAAAGCCTTACAGTAACACCACACTACAGGGAATCATGTGTATTAGCTATAGAAATTGCTGTAAATAGTCAAATTGTGCTATTTTGTACTTAAATAACTTTCACTGTTTCCCCGTTTATACACGTGCTATATAAAGAAAGGCCCTTTTAATTTCTTACATTTTTCCTTGTGGAATATGTTTTATTTTATTAGTACTATAGATATGAATGTAGCTTTACGTATGACCCTTTGTATACCTATAGCTTTATATATATATACACTACCGTTCAAAAGTTTGGGGTCACATTGAAATGTCCTTATTTTTGAAGGAAAAGCACTGTACTTTTCAATGAAGATGACTTTAAACTAGTCTTAACTTTAA